>JAQQZU010024543.1:0-11174 GCA_030068025.1 Parauchenoglanis punctatus | reverse complement strand
TTTAAACATTGAGACTGTGTCTGAGTCCCGAACACTAATTGGAAGGCTGTTCCATAATTGAGGGGCTTTGTAAGAGAGAGCTCTGTCTGCTAAGTGTTTGCTTAGAAAATCCTAAAACACATTTCTCAAAACTATACACACACTTTGAAAATCTGCAATTATTATGATCAGAATGCACCACATGCTTCTAAATGACAAACACATGCTTCAGAATTGTATTTTCACATAAAATTTGCAGATACAACTATTATATGGGACACCACAACAATCCATGTTTTGCATACTGCATTAATAAATTTAGCATACAACTGTCATGTGCCAAAATGTGTTCAATGTAACATTATAAACAGAATTCTGGATGTTTGTGTTTATTTAGGCTTTAAAAAAAAATTAGGCCACATTCTGAAACACATTACATATTGAAAGAAAACTAGTTCCATACATACAATGAGTTCATTGCAGTACATGAACAACAAAGTAGACATGTACAAGTATAACTATAAACAAAAGTTGAGGCAACAAAAAATAGTAATATATAAAATGAATGAACACTGAAACTTAACATCATCTTCCCATTCATTTCTGTTTGCCCAAAGATTTCATCAACTGCCCAACAAATATTTCCTTTTGCCAAACACATCTGGAAAAACCTCCTGAAATACCTTATCGAGCCCTGACAATCCTCGACTCAAATGTCTTCACAGGCATCTTCCATTTCTTGAAGAAGGGACATTTGCTCGTATGGATTTCTATCATGCACTTTACAATGCCACAAGGAAAATAATTCCTCAATGGGGTTCAGGAAGGCAGAATAAGTTGGAAGGGCTGAAGCAGAGAAGGTTGGGTGCTCCCAGAACCATGCTTGAATGTCTGCTGACTAATGAAAACTTACATTGTCCCAAACAAATTTGTAATGTCTTACTTGTTGTTTGGCATGTATTATTGTTAATGGTGGAGGAAGAATAATGTCGTACAAACTGTCCAGAAAACTGAGGAGATGGGCAACATTGTATGGTCCAGGCACAACATGGTAATGGAACACCCCTGCATGCTAATAGCAGCACACATGGTAATATACCATCGCGCTGACCAGGAACTTCAACTTTGGCACGTTGTCCATCGATGTTCCTGCCGTTCCATCTTTTTTTTTGTTCAGATTGAAACCACCCTCATCTACAAATACATATTCATGCAGGATGTCACTGGAATCCAGTTCAAGCACTCACTGAAATGAAACACAACATGGAATTGTTTGCATGACACAAATATAATTTACTGTACATGGTTAACTATTTGCAATGACTCACACCTGCACATATTGATGCCTCATCTCCTTTATCTTGTCAGAATTTCTTTCCAATGGTACTTTGTATATTTGTATTCTCATACTATTCATTCTAAGAATTCTTAGAATTCAATGCTTAGAATGGAGAGATAGCAGTGAACACCTTATTGATCCCTAATTGATTCCTCATTGACCTCATTGATCCTCATGGTATGTGAGACAGCCAAGAACAGACAAATTTTCAAGCCTTAGAAAAGTGGTCAACAAAAACTAATATGACCGACATTCCCTGGGGGACCAGAAGACCTGTAACAAAGTCCACCAAGATGTGGAACCATCACTAGGAGGGATTTAGCAAAGTGTGAAACTGCCCAAATGGATGCCTTTGAGTCTCTTTGTTCTGGGCGCAGACCCAACATGCCACCATATAGGCCTGGACACCCTTTTCCATACCTGGCTACCAGAGATTCTCTGGGTGGCCCAAGGAGAACACCTGGGGTTGTACAGTGGTCAAGATGATAACCCACTATCCATGGAGAGGGTATTAAGAACTGGGAGACCATCTCCAGTATGTTTGGGTCCCATTGCATTGAAAGTCCATCCCGCTTGAGATTTTTTGTCCCTGGTCTTTAGGACAGGATAAAGTCACACCAAGTGAAAAACAACAACCATCGGGCCTGCCAACTAGCCTGTTGAATGTAGGCCAAGTTTTTATGGTCCATCTAAATTAGGACTTGGTGTCAATCCCCCTCCAGCCAGTGCCTCCTGCAAAGCCACCTTTATGGCCAGGAGTTCTCAATGTCCAACATCACAATTTGTCTCTGGGGGGAGTGAGCCAATGAGAGAAGTATGCACATGGGTGCAACTTCTGGCCAGAACCCACATACTGGAAGAGGACTGCTCCCACTCCTATGTCTGAGGCATCTACTGCTATTAAAACTGGACCTCTGGGTCAGGTATATAGAGAACCGGGGCCATTGTTAGCCTTTCTTTGAGTGCCTCAAAGGATTCTTTAACACCTTTTTTCCAATTAAAGCCTCCTGGGGTTTTCTTAGTCAAAAACAACTGAGCAGGGCCCCCAGGGAGCTTAAAAAATGGTGAACCCCAGGAAGTGTTGCATAGATGAAAGACCCATTACACGTGCACTACATGCTCTGCCAAGCAGTAACTGAAAATCGGAATATCATCCAAATAAACAAATGAATAATGATTCAGGGCCTCTAAGAGAGCCTCATTAATGATCCACCGAAAGACAGTGGGAGCATTCATCAGACAAAGCGCATGACAAGATATTCATAGTGCCCCATGGGTGTGATGAACACAGTCTTCGACTCATCACCTGCTCTGATCCAGATAAATTGTATGCAAAGCACAGGTCTAATTTAGAAAAAAACTTTACCTGCAGCAGGCATTCAAAAGTAGAATTCATTAGGGGCAGGGGATATCTATCTTCCTGCATTATTGTGTTGAGGCCATGATAGTCAGTGCAGGGGCACAACTCGTTTTCTTGTCAGAGAAAGACCCTGCCCCTGTGGGTGAACTGGATGGGTGAATGAACCATAGCTAATGTCTCTTTGATGTAGTCCTCCATGGCTTTATGCTCTGAAGGGAACAACAAAAAGAACCTGCCTGTGGTGGTGTAACTCCCAGGAGCAAACTGATGCCTGATGACAATCAATAGACCTGTGGAGAGGCAAGGTCTGTGCATTTTTCTTGGAAAAAAAACCTGGAGGTCCCTGTAGTCTTTAGGGACTCAGGAGAGAGCTATTATACCAGATAGGAATGGGTCAGGACACTGTATGTTTTTCAAGTACAACCCGAATTCCAGAAAACTTGGGACATTCTTTAAAGTTGAATAAAATGAAAACTAAAGGACTTCAAATCACATGAGCCAATATTTTATTCATAGTAGAACATAGATAACATAAATGTTCAAACTGGGAAATTGTACACCTTTATCCACTAAATGAGCACATTTCAAATTTGATGCCTGCTGCAGGTCTCATAAAAGTTGGCACGGGGGCAACAAATGGTTGAAGAAAGTTTAAAAAGATTCAGCTGGGAGAACATCTAGCGACTAATTAAGTTAATTGATATCAGGTCTGTAACATGATTAGCTATAAAAAGGATATCTTAGAGAGGCAGAGTCCCTCAGAATTAAAGATGGGCAGAAGCTCTCCAATCTGTGAATTAGTGCGTAAAAAGATTGTAGAATACTTTAAAAACAATGTTCCTCAACGCCAAATTGTAAAGGCTTTGCAAATCTCATCATCTACAGTGCATAACATCATCAAAAGATTCTGAGAAACTGGAGATATCTCTGTGTAAGGGACAAGGCCGAAGACCTTCATTGGATGTCCATGGTCTTCGGGCCCTCAGATGACACTACATCACTCATCAGCATGATTGTGTCATTGACATTACTAAATGGACCCAGGAATACTTCCAGAAACCACTGTCGGTAAACACAATCCGCCGTGCCATCTGCAGATGCCAACTAAAGCTCTCCCATGCCAAAAGGAAGCCATATTTGAACATGGTCCAGGAGCACTGTCATGTCCTGTGGGCCAAGACTCATTTGAAATGGACTGCTTCAAAGTGGGAAAGTGTTCTATGGTCAGACGTTAATCTGTCAGGGTCAGGGACCTATATATGATAGTGCCGAGGAAATTGAGTGACTCTGCTATGGAAACCATGAAACCATTATTGTTATGGGGAATAGAGAGCTATTATAATATATAAAATTAAATATATATAATATATTCTATAATAGAGGAGTTGCTTCTGGAATTCACCACCATCTTCACAGTCTTTCGGGTATTCAGCAACATGTGGTTATGACTGCACCAGGACATCAGTTGCTCAACTTCCTTTCTCTAGGCAGACTCATCACTATTGGTTATGAGTCCAGCTACAGTGGTGTCATCTGCAAACTTGATTGACAACTGCTCCCTGGGTGCTACAGCATGTGGCTGCCTACTGCTCCCGGTATGTGTGCTCACTTCTCACTTGTGTATTCACTGTTTGGTTGGGTTAAATGCAAAGAAAGAATTTCTTCTCTGGGATTAATCCAGTACCCAAAATCCAAAAAAAGCATACTCATGACCTTGTGGCATTGGGTTCTCTGAGGAGATTGTTGGCCTAGTTAGGTTGCCGTAGTTGCCAGAATAATGTGACTAAACATGCGCAGGTCTAGAGCATGAGAAAACTGTGTTTTGTCATTATAATCCATGTGTTAAACACCAACACAGGAAGGAATAATTAAATGCTAGGAATGAAAGTATCTGTGTTTTACTTTTGTAAATATCTGCCAGATTTCACTGTCACTGAATCTGTTGTTTGCAAAATTATTTGCAAATAAAAATGTAAAGTTTTATGAGTATTCACTGCTTGTTGCTGTAAAACCCATAAAATAACTCCGGTGCAACTGGGTGCCATCAGAAGCCACGTAACTACCCCATAATTACCCCACCTGTGTGCAGTTAGAGTGCCATCTCAGTACATGTACCTATTCCTAGAAAACCCCAGTTTGTTAGAGAATATGCCTAAAGAAACAGCAGCAGCATCAAAACCACATCTCTTATTTAAGTCGCTTAGGATAAGGTCGTCTGCCAAATGCTGTGAATGTAAATGTAACTTAATTGACCGAGCCAAATTGCTCCTACTTTTTTAAAGGAAGGTTTTTAAGGAAGGATGATACTTTCTTTGTAGTAGTTTGTGTTTGTAAATGTGTGAGTGTATATGTGTGTGTGAGCAAGAGAGAGAAAGGGATAGATAGAGAGAAAGGAAGAAATATTCAGAGAGGTCGTACTTATTGCGACCCCTCTGCCATTCAGGAGAAAGTACTGCAGAATCCTCTCAACTGCCAGAAAACATAACAGTTTCTAACCCTAAGCTGTCTGCTTCCTAAACCCTATGCTACACACACACATCTACCTGGGATCCAACTAAAAGGCTCCTTTAAATTAACTTTAAATCAATTGTGCATTTTATGTCACAGGTCACTTTTAATGGGTTGGGTCTGTCTGTGTTACTGTAACTCACTGTTTACTTTCTTAATGGTTATGTTTAATGGCCTAATGTTCACAGCACACCAGGACATATTCACAATTACAGTACTAAACTGTCATTTTTAAATACCACTTCATTTCAGATTCACAACTATTACTGTACTGCCACTTTAAACTCCACTCAGGTTCAGCTTTAAGTTGCAGCTATAAACTTTGTGTGTAGTGTAATATTAATGTATTTACTGTAAGGTTAAATGATTTGTAGTCACAGAATTAATACTTACTGCCCCATGTGTATTTACCTCACTGTTTCTCATTATCTCTTCCTCCATGCTACTTTTTGCTTTTGCACTTTATTTATGGCCTGTCAGCACTGCATATGTCATAAATGTATGTTATATCTTGGGTCCAGGAAAAATGTTATTTCACTTCACTGTGTACTACACACGGTGTATGGTTGTGATAAAGATTAAGTAATAAAAATTAGCTTGACTTGACTTGACACTCACATGACCAGGATGAGAGACTAACGAGGAGCTGGTTTTTTTAAACCCCTGAACATTATTCAGCTCCCTTGCTCATGCCACTGAAATATGCACATACATAGTTCCAGCACATATATAGCTTAAACATATGACACAAAAGACACATAAGCACACACAGGTCATTTTAGTGTATATGCATACATACATACATACATACATACATACATACATACATAGTCATTGTATGTACACCTGCCTGAAAGTACACCTGCCTGAAATTCTATGTTTTGGGTTTTTTTTTCATCAGGGCCTAAACAACAATTGTGTGGTCCTCACCAATTTCTATAAACAAACAAATATCCTAGGGTAACAACAACAATCAGATTTCACTGTGTAAACATTTTCCAAGAATGCAAATGAACATGCTGAGACCAGGCAGGCAAAAATAGCAGGCAAAAGTATTTTTAATAATAAAAATACTTACACAAATCATTGAGAGAATAATTAGCAACTAGGTTATGACTAATGAAATGCCAAGAATAGTTAATCATCAAGAAGTCTGACTACCTCTATAAGAGCAGAAAGTTTGGCACTCCTTGAGTGTCTCTACATCATTCCAAGAAAAAAGGATGTCAGCCATGACCCCAGAAAAGCAATTGCTGCTGTTTAACAATCTGGGAACTGTTATAAGGCAATCTCCGAACAATTCAAAATTCACCATTTTACAGTGCAAAGGACTGTTTACAAACACAGAGCCTTCGAGTCAGTTGCCAATCTTTCCAGGAGAGGGCATCACAGGAAATTCAGTCCAATGTCAGACCCTTTAATTGCTTTTTGCATGCTTTTTATTGCTTAGAGATAAAAGTAGAAACAGAAGAGATGTAAGCACATTAAATGTCCATCTTCATGACAGTGCAATCACAAAAAGTCTGAACAAGTATGGCTTTCATGGAAGGGTGGCTTGGAAAAAGCACCTTCTCACTAAAAAGCATGTCAGCACAACTTAGGTTTGCAAAATTGCATCTGAATAAACCACAAAAAAACATTCTTTGAACCAATGCAATCAAGGTGGTGATGTTTGGTCATCATATACAGCACCATGTTTGGTAAAAACCATGCATAGCGCCACAAACACACCATACCAACTGTCAGGTGATGGAGGGCTGATGATACGGGCTTGTTTTGTAGCCACATGACCTGGGAAAATTTCTATCATTGACATAGCAATAAGCTCCACATCATGCCAGAATGTTCTTAAAGCAGATGTGAGGCCATCTGTCCCCGCAACTTTAGCTTGGCCAAAATTGAGTCATACAACAGGACATTGGACCCAGTAACACCACCAAAATGACAACTGAATGGCAAAAGTGTCAAATAACTTTGTCAAATCAAAGTGTTGGAATGCTCAAGTTAAAGTCCAGACCTCAACCCAATTGAGATTCTGTGGTGGGTCTTAAAAGAACTGCACATAAATAAATGCCCTCAAACATCATTGAACTGAAGCAATGTTTTATAGAGCAAAGAACTGAAGCAATGTTGTTTGTTGCACTTTCACCAAAACAATGTGAGAGACTGATAAATTTCTTCAGATATTGTTTAAGTAATTGTTGCTAAATGTGTTTCTGCATGTTATTGAATTATAGGGTGTATTTTTTTGTTGTTGTTGAGGACCACACAATTGATATTAAGGCCCTGATAATAAAACATGATTACAGATTACTATAGTCTTACACACACCACCATATGGCGGATAAAACAAACATGTTTATTAACACACTGAGGCAAAAGTACAAAATTGCCAGACAGTCTCTCAATCCAGAAATGTAAAAAGGGGTTCAGGTGATCGGCAGACAGAACAACATAGGGAAAACAAAAGGCAAAATCCAAACACTAAAAAAGTCAAAATTTTCAAAGAGTCAAAACCAGATGAGCAAACACAAAATCCAAGGCTTGGAAATAGCAGTCACGGAGGCTACATTAATGCTTCACAAAGTCACTGTGAAACTAAGCATACGTTTACACTGTGATGCTTAAGTGACTCAAATCTGATTTTTTGCCTTAATTTGACAGATCTGATCTTCTCAGAGCTGTGTGGACATGCAAATCGGATCTTTCAAATCAGATATGAGTCACTTTCATAGGTGGTCCTAAATCCGATACGTATGTGATCTGTTGCCATGCAACCTGAATGAGTATGCTCAGATCGGAATTCATGCAGCTTTTTGAGTATGTGCATGCCCTGAGTGCTGACAATGGTCCTTTTTGTTGGTTTTAACACCTTGAGTCATGTCACAAATATGTTTTTGTTGGTGACACAGGACTCGTATCGTATCACTGTGCGCATGCTTGCTGTTTCAGAGGACAGGCGCATTCTCATTGAAGTTAGATACAGGTCAATTGTTAATTATGAATGTGAACTGTCACAATAGGCTAATCCAATCTGAGCAAAAGATCTGAATTGAGCAATGAGACTTGTGGTTCGAACATAGAAAGAGTCTTAAACTCTGCATGAGTGTGTGCATGAATTGGATGCACCTGCATCCAGTTGACAGTCACATGACACCCGGCTCGGGAGTGTGTTTCGGCCATCTTAGCTGGGAGCCGACTGGGAACTGTAGTCCTTAGTAGTAGTTCGCAACATAATGTGGACATGTGTGTTGCTATGCCAGGCATAACGGAAATAATCAGGAGTACGTTGCGTGCGGCTGAGTTCACAGAGCATGCTGTGCATGCAGCGAGGGAGAGATGATAGTTACACATGTAACATCATAATTTCACACATACACCACTATACTCATACACAAACAGTACTATACCCTTTTAAATGTGTAATCACACTTTCGGATATTTACTATCATACACACAGCATTGTTCTCTCTTGCACAGAGAACTATACTTATATACAGATTATATGTTTGCATGTGTACCAGAGGGTAATGTTTATGTAACATTGGTAGCATATGTAAATGAAGTTAACGGTGTATGTGAAACAAATGTCTAACATATGTATAAAAGAATAATATTATGTTTGAAAAAGAATAGCATGTAAAAGAAATAAACAGTAAATTTTTATGCAAATAATCATTTGTAAGCAACAAAATGACTGAATATAAGACAGAATGATGGGATATGAGAATAGTTGTTTGAATGAGAGAGTTTGACTGAAATGAAAGGACGTTTGCTTGAAATGGAAATAGCACAAAATTCTCAGTTCCTGATTAGTTCTCAGTTCTGATTTTTGATGAAGAAAAGAAGCTAATTGATCAGAAATGCAGCTCACTAGCACTTTATATTAAGGGAGTCAGTAAGGGGAAGTCTAAAAAGTGCATAACATGGGCAACTATGTAAGATTCTGCCAAGATTATAGTCATCAGAATATCTAACATATTGCAATTATGAGGATAAAGTATGAATGTATTTTTGTAGCGCTTGCAAAGAACTATATTGTTCTCCCTTTACTTCTTCTTTTTCTTCTTCTTATTCTTCCAGGATTAATAACGCAATTTCCGCTTAACATAGAAACTTCATACCAACTTTGTTTTGTAGGGCCTGTTCCTGGTACGGCGCCTATGACTTTTCTTTCCGATATTCCACTCGCATCCCTCTTTTTTTCCCCTTTTTCCATTGCTCCCATTTCAACAATTTTGGAACTAATGCTTTCAAACTTTATAGACCTCTTCTGGGCAATACTACAAAGAACTCTTTCACTTTTCACCCCTCTATCACTTTTCTTTTCTTATTTTTTATCCCTTGCTTTTTCCCCACTGACTTCCATTCATTTTTCCCCTTAGAGTTTGTAAGGGAAAAATTTCAAACTGCTCCCATAGAGTCACTCTTTGAAGTGAGGCCTCCATTCTTACTAGACATGTTCTGGACAACACTTCAAAGCACTACAAGTCTTTTCATCCATCTATCTCTCCTTCTTTATTTTTTTTTATCCCTTGCTTTTCCCCCATTGACTTCAATTCATTTTTCAAGGCCTACCCACTCCTAGAGATTTCATGCTAGAAACTTTTTTCTAACTGCAACATGTTTGGCCCAACTAGCTAACTGTTCTTCTATTTTCCTTTCTGATATACCCCTTGCATCCCTCTGGGTCCTAATGAACCAGTATCAGAATATTTTACTGATGTAGAACTTATGTAAGTCTCTCTGGATAAGGGCATCTCTCAAATGCCATAAATGTATATGTAAATTTAAGCAGGGAGGTCATGCATAATTATATTGCTTTACTGAAGGATTAATAGTAATTAGTAGTTGCTAGTAGCCAATCATCTATCATTTCTTAATAGTATGTTATTGTTTTGTTTCTATTATTATTATTATTATTATGTATTTACAGTATGTTGGTATGACCTGCACTGTAAAAAAATGTATGGTATTTTATAGTAGCTGTGATTGCCAGTATTTTACTGTAAAAAATGTTAGTACTATTTATTGAACAATTTTTGTGGAACAAGGGGCATTATCCTGATGAAAGAGGCCACTGCCATTAGGGAATACCGTTGCCATGAAAGGGTGTACTTGGTCTGCAACAATGTTTCAGTAGGTGGTGCATGTCAGTGTAACAGTCACAAGAATGCCTGGACCCAAGGTTTGTCAGCAGAACATTGCCCAGAGCATCACATTGCCTCTGCTTGCTTGCCTTCTTTCCATAGTGCATCCTGGTGTTATCTCTTCCCCAGGTACATGACACACACATACCTGGACTACAAAATGATGTAAAAGAAAAAACAGACCAGGCCACCTTCTTACATTGCTCCATGGTCCATTTCTGATGGTGATGTGCCCATTATAAGCACTTTCGGTAGTGGACAGGGGTCAACATGGGCACTCTAACAGGTCTGCAAGAATACAACCCCATATGCTTTGCACTGTGTGTTTTCAGACCTTTCAATTATAGCCAGCATTAACTTTTTCAGAAATTTGTGCTAAAGTAGCTTTTCTATGGAATTGGACCAGACGGACTAGCTTTAACTCCCCACACATATCAGTAAGCCTTGGGTGCCCATGATTCTGTTGGTTGTTTGTCCTTCCTTGGATCACTTTTGGTAGGTATTAACTACCACACACCAGGAACACCCCACAACACCTGCCATTTCTGAGATGCTCTGACCCAGTCATTTAGCCACTACAATTTGGCTCTTGTTAAAATCACTGAGATTCCTATGCGTGCCCATTTTTCCTGCTTCCAACGGATCAACTTCAAAAACTGACTGTTCAATTCAATTCAATTTTATTTTATTTGAATAGCTGTTAGATTACAAATCTTGTCCCTTTTCTCTGTCCTTTGACATCTCTAACCCTGCTGCCATGGATTGTCATTCTGGCTTTCCTTTGCTCAGATTTAGAGGTGTCCTGCTTTCTTTCCTGTCCTGTGATCCTCAGATAATT
>JAQQZU010024541.1:0-11178 GCA_030068025.1 Parauchenoglanis punctatus | reverse complement strand
AAAAAAGAAAAACCTATGAAAAAGAGTAGGTGACCCCAAACTTTTGACTGGTAGTGTACCTTTGGCCTTATAGTCCACCAGTGGTCCCTTTGTACTGATGAGTATAGATGGGATAACAAATTGGATGTAGCAACAGACAGGCTACAGTCAGTACTTATAAACCCACATAGTTAAAAAACCACATATTTGTGCGAAGGTCAGGTGTCTAGAAACATTTGTCTATATAATGTAGCATTGTGCAAAAATCTTTGGCATGTCTAATTTCTAAACATAAAAAAAAAAAAAAAAAAATCTTTACTGATAAACTGTTGCATGCTATTAAAAAATATTCCCAGTGAACACTTTGAGTGCCAAAGCATAACACAAGTCCAGTCACCTTGCCTTACTACTCCTAGAGAATGAATAAAACTACTCTGACTGAGCTGTATGATTATTTTACAAAACGTAATCACAAGTGGTCTCTGAGAGCTAGGAAAGAGGTGCTGGACAATGTTTGCATTTTGCAAGTAGAAGCTGGAAATAACCAAGCTCTGGTGTTCCAGGCAATGACTGAGCTTTCTTCTAAATGTATTATAAATGATCACATCTTCAGTTAATGGTTTCTAGCAGTATTTATGTCCCAGACAGCAAACATTCAAAAACAGTCCTTTGATGAGTTGATGCGGCTCTGCGAAGCTTTGTGAACCAGGTGAAGTGCCCACGTACATGAAAGTGCATTTCTGTCTCTGTGTAAACTAAGGCTGCTCTCATGTGCCACATTCATCACTAAACATGCAGTCTGCTTCAGTCTGGAACAGTCTGACCTCTCTGTAACACCATTGAGTAAGATATACAGTATGAGCTACAATCAATGAACACCAAAAAAAAAAAACCCTGGAGGATTTTGTAAAATTACTCTGAGGTCCTCTGTTTTTTTTTTTTTCACTGATTGAACCTATATTTGAAACTTTTACAGACAAAATTTGCAAACAAAAGTTATTAAAAGTTCATGATTCACAGCCATGCTGTCCTTGGCAATAAAATATGCTACATGTAATTCTGTAATCTGTAAAATACTTCAAAATAGCCTTGTACAGAAGCGACTGTGGATTTGGGAATGTGGCTAGGTGATGATCATGATATAAAAAAATTACTTATGTGTAACATTAACTTGTGATATCTAAGAGCTCTCTTTGTGTACAATCCCTCAAATGTGAATATACACACTACCTACCTTTTTTTTTTTTTTCAACATGTCTGTTGGGTGCTAAGACTTTGAGTCCAAGAATAAACATGAGGCAGCTAATGAGAATGAAATGATGGAAGAAAGGCAAGATGGAAAAGGGATAAAGTTAAAATGAAAAGGAAAATGTTTGCTCTTCCTGTCAAACAAGAAGGAACGAAAGTTCATTAAACAGCAAGGAATGCACTATCCGTACCATATGTGGCAACATTCAGCATTCATATAAACACAGACTGCACAGTTTTAGTGTGCGCACACACTCATCGCTGTCATCAGATGAACTGTTTTATGGAACAGAATTACAGCACGAATGTCAGGGTTAGATATAAAAACACACTAACAACTTTAAATCACTGCACTACTGGATCAGATAGCCAGATAGGTTCTTAGGCCGTGCTCTGGAAAATCCATGTACTGAGCATTTACGATGCCTAAACACACTGTACTTCTGCTTAATTCAATAGCAAGCCCTTCATGAGTTTGGTCAGGCGGGTTACATCAGGTACTGTAGCTGTCGTTCAAGAAAAACTCTGACTCTGTGAGGACCTGTGAGAAAACAAAATGCTTGTCAGTAGTGACATCTAGTGGTTACAGCAAAGAGGATCAAAATGCTGACCAGAAGATTCATTCATTCATAATCATTTATCATTGTCAGGGTCATAGTGGATCCCGAGCATATCCTGGAACACTAGGCATGAGGTGGGAATACTCCATGGATGGGATGCCAGAGCCAGTTTAGAGTCATCAGTCCACCTACTGGCATGATTTTGGGATGTGGGAAGAAACCGGAGAACTTGAACTGAACCACATTTACACTGCGAGGACATGCAAAACTCCACATAGTCTCCACACAGTCCAACCTTTGGATCAAAGGTACCGTCAAAAGGTACCATCAATCAGTATCACAAATGCTACAACTAAGAAGATTCAGAAGATATGAAAGAGATTGACTTTCATTATTAATGCGCTAATATCCTAAAATACACTACTGACTATTTTGTTCTCTGATAAAGAAGGAAACCTTATACGCTAAATGTATTGTTGATATAAATTACATTTTGTTGTCCTCTTCATTTTGTTCAAAGGTTATGCAAAATTTATTGCTCTGTGCTAGTGATCCTAAGATTAGAATCTGAAATACCAGAAATCCCTGGATTGCCAGAAAGCCACTGCTGATCCCTTGGGCACGAACCTATAACCCTCAGCTACTTAGTTACATGCTTGGATCTATATAAAGTTTCAGTTGTAAGTGGCTTTAGATAAAGACTAAAATAAGAAATAGGAAAGCAAATATGTATCTGTGTCAATTTATCATACAAACCAAAAACTTGCGACCATATTTCCAAAACCCGCCACTGCCATCAGAATGTAATACTATTTAAGTATATGAATGTCAATCACGTACAACTGCATATATAGTCATTTTGTAATTGATCACACAAAAAGAAGGTATTGTGCCTCAGAATACACTGGCTATAAATCTATATTCTATAATGCATATTCATGTAATATATATATTCATCACTAGTCAGCAAACTCTCTATATAAAAGCTTGAAATGGCACCAGTGCCAAACTGAAACCCTACAGTTTAACAAAAGCGATTAGATATTGTAATGACACACAAATTGTATTATAGCTGCCCTGTTACATCATTCAATTATATTTAGATGTTTATTGATTCATTCATCTTCAACAACCACTTTATCCTGGTCAGAGTCATCATGGAACTCCAGCATATCCCAGGAATACACCCTGTATGGGATGCCAGTCCGTTTCAGGGCAGACACATTCACATCTAGAGTTGCCAGTAGACCGTCTACCTACCAGCTTGTTTCTGGGACAGGGAGGAAACCAGAGAACCCACAGAAACTCCACAAAAACACAAAGCCCATGATCAGGATTGAACCAGGCATCCTGGGTCTACCATTCCACTCTTATGTACTGTATGTTCCTCTTGGAGTGCTTCTATTGAAGTTAAGCAGAAGGCAATAATCTGAGTAATGCCGAATGTGTAATAGGAATAAGTTTTGTGCTGACGAGAAAGAGCTTTGTGCTTTAATGGGTGAACCTACATTGTTTAGAGTACCTGTAAGTCTTGGCCAAAGAAGATGTTGATGTACATGTCTGAGGATCTTGATGAAAAATTAAGTGCACGCCTAACCTCTCCTAGAACACAGACTCAAACAAAAACATCAGTTGGTCTGATTTATGCTGTGAGATGCCAATGGCAGTGTCAGAATTCTGCATCAAAATCCATGGACACAACTTGCCTGGTGGAGGTGATGTAATGGTGTGGGGAATGTTTTCGCGACACACGTTGGGCCTCTTAATACCAGGCCCCTTTAAAGTGGTTTCACGAACATGGCAGTGAGTTCAGTGTATTTCAGTGGCCTCCCCAATCACTAAATCCAATAAAGCACCTTTGGATGTGGTAAACAGGAGATTCGCACCATGAATGAACAGCTGAAAAATCTGCAATCATGTGACCCTGGATCACAGGTTCAGAGAAATGTTTCCCACGTCTGATGAAATCCATACAGTGAAGAACTGAGACTGGTCTGAGACAAAGGGGGTACTATTAATAATATGGTGTTCCTAATATATTGGCCAGTGAGTGAACTTTTAAAAACATTTTTATTTTATACAGTTTAATTCTTAATCATAAATATTCTATCATGTCTTTAAACCTCATATAAAAAATCTGATATTGGTTCAGTATGAAAAAATGTATTATTTTGCCCTAAAGGTTGGCTAAGACAATATTCACACTGATGAAAGATTCATAATGTTTTTATTGGATTTTTTTTTCACTCTACCGAGTCTATTATTTGGTGTCAACCAGCTATAAAAACTCAGCCACTCAGTGGAATAACTCTAATGTAATCTTACTGTGATTTAATAGATTAAAAAAGCTCATTTGAAAACCCAGTCCTTTAAACAGTCAAACCTTACGTGCATGTCTGAGAGAGACAGAGCGAGAGCGACAGAGAGAGAGAGAGCGAGAGCTAGCAAAAGAGATGAATAAAACTTCAGAAGTGAATAATTGTATTCAGATTATACTCGAAATGTTTAATAAGTTTTAAAGAGGTCGTATAGATTTTACCACAACATTGGACTTTCTTCTTTTTTTTTTTTATTTATTAGCATGTTAATCAGCATGTCTCATCTCCTAGCTCATACAATCAGGACACTGATGAGGCATGGATATGTAGAATGTGTCAGACTGAGGGAGAGAGGAATCATGCTGTGCTCTTGTGATAAAACTATTCATATTATTCTTAGGTATCAGTTTATTGGATATGTTTATAGGACAAAAAAAAAATCAAATCTCATATGCTAGAACTCAAACTGGGTCAAATTCTAATTAAATCATATTCATAATCTGGATGCTTTCTGTAGCATATGCAAAAGAACATCAGCCTTAACCTTGTTGACCCAATACTTGTGGACAGCAGTGTTGTGTCAAACAAAGCCTCTTTTCACTACAGACAGCAAAGCCCTGACTTTATATGCTTCTAAACAGCAAACGGACCTTTCAGAATAAACCAGCAGTTTTGTTGGCCTACTAACCAAAAACCCTTTCGGACTGAATCAGGAATAAGAAAAGCTACACTCATAAACTTAATTGCTACTTTTGTATCCACAGCAGAGTTTTCCATAGAATCCTGTTGATTTGGGGAACCATGGACATCTAGGCCAAAAAAAACAATGGTACGGTCCCTGCACCCTGAAATAGCTTAACACCCCAGGAAAAATGTCCCTGGCTTTTCTTCTTACTTTTTGAAGTTTTTGTCTGTGTGAGTTGAGTTTTAGATCTGTAAACTTATAAATCAGGGCTGTAATGATTTTATGCACCACTAAAAGATATTCTGCAATATATCATATTGACAGCATCCAGTTAGCTCACCACTGAAAGAAGGGAAAGAAAATCGGATCATTATGCATGTCTAAAAATAACCCCTTAATTTTCCTTTCACACAGGCTTCTCCTCCCTCGTTTCCTTTTATCTGCTGACTCACAATATATAGTCTCTGCTGCTTGACTGTGCATCTGGTTCATCTCATGTCTGTCTCGGAGCATTGTGCACCAGCTCAGACACAACAGGCATGAGCAAATAGTGAACATAATTACCAATACAACTATGTGGTCAACATACAAAGACATTTGTGTTAATATACTGTGTTTACTGTCGGTGTTGTTATATTTTTGGACAGTAGAGGGCAACACATTTACACAATCTGCCCCTTTGATTCACTCAGTGGCATCTGCGTTAACTTCATTTCTTACTTTTTCATCATATGGAGTTTTTTACTATATCCATGATTGATTGATTGATTGATTGACTAACAATATTTTATAATACTAAAAATCAATATTGATTATACCTACATGTAATACAAAACACTTAGAGCTGCTATGTTATGATGCTGTCTTTCTTCCATCGAGTCATTTTCCAGGATTTGGTGAATAGCATTGTGACAGCTCAATTGAGAGTGACAGAAGTGCTGGATTATTGCTGTTCCACCCGAACAAAGAGCTCCAATTATAGAATACTCAGCATGTAACGTGTGCAGGCACAGACGTGGCTCACTTTCCATGACAGCCATCATTATTCTTCGACCCCCCCAAACCCCCTCTGCTCATGTCTTTATAGAAAATGAGACGGCTCTGAGAAGGACAGTGTATGTATGTATGGGTGTGTGTCATGTGTGATGGAGATGCTGGCAGCATAGAGAGAAACAACTGAAGGGAGAGAAATATAAAAGAGCATCTGCGCAAGACCATGGGGCAAGGACGACACTTTCACCCCTCAGACATGTTAGCATAATCATAAATCATGCAAATCCTTCAGCTGTCTCACACACACACACACACCAACCAAATGTTCTGACAAGGTCATGTGGACATGTGGTCCCCACCAAGCTACGAGGATTTAAAAGCATACCCCCCCACACACATACTTGTACATCTACCTTTGTCAGGACACTTGATTGACATAGCACATTCCCTAGTCCCTTACCTTAACCATAACTTTCACAACTAAATGACTAACCCCAACACTTACCCTACCCATAACCTGAACCCTAAAATCAAGTCTTAGCCCTCAAACAGCCCTTTAAAGAACTGAGGACCAGCAAAATGTCCTCACTCTGTTAGTTAACATACATTTTTCAGTCCTCAATATGTAGCAAGTACACACACACACACACACAAATGTCGCCACAAGGTAAAACCTGTCAGGTATTGGTATCCTTGTGGGGACATGTGGTCCTCACTAAGCGATCCAGATATAAAACCAGTGACACACACACACACACACACACACACACAGAGCTAGATCACAACAAACTTCACAGCCAGTTTAACGGTTTAAATGCACACTTCGATCCTTTGAGTTGTCTCAAACACATGATGCCCACTTGAGGAAGATTTGAGAAAACCTCTTAGGGTTTTAATCATGGATTAAACCGGGGCAAAAACAGTGATCATGAGCTTAAGGCAGGAAGGGATGGGATTGCTTTTGTTCCAGAAGGCGGTGAAAAACTTCTCCAGGCAGACAGGCAGACAGACAGACAGAGAGAGAGAGAGAGAGAGAGAGCGAGAGAGAGAGAGAGAGAGCGAGAGAAGTGGAAGTTTGTGTTTCTCTACACATTTGGGAAAACTCTAACGAGCAGAGACCATTTCCGTTTGATTATATGCTAATGAAGTGGTCCGGATAGCCACGCCCACTCACTGCTAACCATTCATAACTTTTTTTTCACACGACTCGCAGGTTCTCACTCGCTAATTTACATTCCGTGGTGTGTGTGTGTGTGTGTGTGTGTGTGTGTGTGTGTGTGTGTGTGTGTGTGTGTGTGTGTGTGTGTGTGTGTGTGTGTCCGTGTCCCCCCGACAGGAACGAACTCGGTCCTGCTCAGCCTATCAGAGAAGTGCTCGGGGGGAGAGGCGAGTTCTTCTTGCCCTCCTGTTCTTCTGCTCGTAGAGGCGAAGCTGCACAGCTCGACAGTCTAACCAGTTTGGGGAGAAAGATGTTTGTTAGCTCTTAGCTTCTCAGCCAGGTGCACTGCACACGCGCGCGCCTACCTGTAAGTCAGGTCATGTGATCACGGAAAAGCCCTGTTGTACCCACTTCGGCAGTTTGATAGAGAGACAGAGACACAGAGTCCGCGGATTTGTAGTGTTTCTTGCCTCCCCTCTCGGCATTTTCCAGGGACATAAAAAAAGGACCGTTTTTTCCCAATCACGGAATTCTAAGGATAATGTGAAGGTGTTTCATTGGGCCGCTACTCTGTTTCTGAAGACCGACTGCGTGTCGCGTGAACTTCAAAGGTGAGCACGCGCAATACTTTTTGTTTGTTTGTTTGTTTACTGTAATGTTGCTTTTCTCATTCCACGCAAGAAAAAACGTGTTTACTATCTAGCCTGACCATTTGTATCTTTCCCACAGTTATTTACTTGATAAAACAACAACATTGTTCAGGTTTCATACCAAAGTTTCCTGATTGCATTATTCCCTGATTGATTAGGCTCCATTTGACGTAATCTGAAACCAGGAACGCTTAAACGTAGATGTACTTCTCATCTGTATTCGTTTTAGTTTATTAAACACGAGCTAGCTTCAGGTTCAGGGTAAATATTTAAAAGTTGTTGTTTACAGTGCCATGAATTCAACTTCAGCCTTTTAAACTGTAAGCTATGATGTTTATAAGTTTTGCTAGCTGGACCAAGCTGGTTTAAAGTCAACAGGCTTGTGAACATAGTTTCTAGCTTTCTCTCTGGGCAGGGCTAACCCAGGTCTGGGGTTTAAAGGGTTAAAAAACAAAACCAGGTTTACACACTTTAAAGCGAGGAAGTCTTTTGCTTTAATGTCTATTAATAAAGTCTTTGCTTTAATAATGGGAAATGTCTGAGTCTGTGATGTTTGGGTAAATTCCTGAAGGAAGGCAGAGCTACAGAACAAGCTACACTTTTTTTTTTTTCTTTTTCCAAATTCCTGCCTAAATGTTGTTTATTTATTTATTTATTTATTTATTTATGCCATCCTGCCTCATGGTGACCTTTTGCTACGCCATGACATTTCTTCCGTAAGATGTATAGGCTCCACTTTCAAATGACTCGAGTTTTGCATTTAATCAATGCACCTACAGTAGATCAAGTCATCAATAAAGATGTTGATCCGAGGAAAACATCCCTTAGAACAAGAACATGTAGGCTACAAACACCAAATCTCCACTTGCTGCATTTCTGCCATTAGCTGTATTAACATGGTTTTATCAGCGCTGTCTCTAAAACGTAAAGATTTTATATGATCCGTGTCTTTCTCTTTAATGCCCCTCATATAAAGTGGCCTTTACAAAGTAATAAAGTGGTCTAATGTGGTTCTAATCACGTTGAGCACTGGGCTGTGGGTAATGGGTTTGGGTTTCCTTGTGAAATTCTCATTGAATATCTAAGCTGAGATCGAAGCTTATTTGTTAGATAAGGAGGATCTTAATGGCGAGTGGTTGAAAATGCACATCAAACGGCTTTCTCGGGTAAATTGAAAGGAAAGGAAATTGAAACGGTTTCTAATCTTGCGTGCATAGGCATGAAGGTGTTGCATCAGAGGAACGTAGCGATGGCTCCGAAAGTGCCGGGTAAGTCCGTATCTTTTAGGACTTTTTCAAGATGCATCACCGTCTGGATCGTTTGGTAATGAGATCTCCCCTTTTGTTTTTCCACTTTTCCACTGAGCTCACTGATGTGCCAAACAGAATTATCTGCTGTTTTGCACATCATGTCTTCTTCTGTTTCATGTAGTCCTGCTTCCAGAGCCTCTGTTTTGTCTTACCCTCACCATGCAGTCATAATCCGTTATACTGGTGTGTAATTGTTATATGTGGCTGAGGAAATAATTAAACTTTAGCAGAATTGAAAGCTACATTATGGGCCGTGTTGAGCTTGATTTCCATTTTGGCAGCTCTCTGTAAATTAGATAAAAAGTCATCAATAAAGATGATGATCTGAGGAAAAGGTCCAGCTTCTGAGATTCAAACACTGTAGTAATAATCATAATAATCATCAGACTGAGTGTGTTAACCAACAGCACACAGATGCAACCTTGCATTTCCAGTGGCCTTTTTGTGCAAAACCAATTATTGTGAGGGAAAGAAAAAGTTGTACCACGCAAGAGGAAAGGCCATGGAAATATAGCTATCTTCATTTCTCATCTTATCTTATTTCTGACACGTCTCCAACCGTATTCCTACATAATTCCTGTCAGTACAGAAAGATGGCTCTCTGTGATCGCCTCTGATGCTCTAATCTCATGCAGTATGTGCGTTTTTTTTTTTTTTTTTGCTTTGGTGCAGCCAAATAGTGTTAGCATGAGTAACTACTTTCTTGGAACTAAAGCTTGACCTACCTTGCTAGGTTTGAAGTAATGTTGGAAGAAAGGGTGTTATTATGCATTCATGGTACCTTGTCAGCGTTGTACTATAGAGAACTTCAAACATTCATGCAACATTTTGGACCGCAATTTGCAGCACTGCAACAACCGCAGAGTAGCTTAGCAACAAGGCGAGAAGTATTCGCATCAAGCTTACTAGCTAGTGATGATCACCTGCTCAAAACGGTGATTAGTCTGGTCAGTGTTGTAGATTTAACCAAGTACAGTGTCTGTATATTAACTTATCTAAAGCCAATACTGCTGTAAACTCATTTCGAACTGGAGCATGTGACCGTGTGAGCGGCCATGTTGATTTGACGTCACTCCATAAACATGGAAGGAACTGGTGGTTGAGAAGGTTACCCCAAGTCGACAAGTTGTAGGTGGGTAATTACATGCAGCAACACCACCTTGAATGCAGCATTAAATTTTAGCGGTTAGCATGCTCTTGCTACCAAGGCTACAGTTAATATAACGCAAGCTTTAACTGGATTCTGACCTGTTGAATGTTGCACAGATTGTATCAAGGTCACATTTAATGGTTTTTAACCTGCTGTACATATTTTCACTTTCGTTTCACTGTTCCAGTAATGTGTGTTTAAACTCATCCTCGTGACTGGCCAGATTGTACACATCGCCAAATAAGAGGTGCAGGGGTTAGGAAGGTGAAAGGTCAGCATGAGTGTGATTTATTGGACAGTGGCATTTTGTGTACTGCGTGTTTAAAGATTCCAAGATTCTTTTACTGCCAGAAAAATGCGTTGGTGCTAAATTGGTTCGCTACGGCTCAACTACCAACAATAATCTAAGCAACGAAGTGCACGACAAAACACCCGGAGCGTGAATAATGAGTCCAAGAGGGCAACTTTCGCGGAAGAGAATGTTGCAATAGTACAGATAGACTCAAGCCAGTAGCAGCAGTAGGGATTGGAGTTTTTTTCTTCTTCATGCAATGGATCATCACCGGACGCAAAAAGTCTTTGAGCGTGCGATAATGAAAGTGCATTAGATATTCCTGCTCATTTGTGAGTAGTGGTTGCAGCATTGTCGCCTCACAGCTCGCGGGTCTCTGATTTGAATCTGAGCTTGTCAACTTGGAGAACATTCTCCTGTTTCCTTCTTGGCATATTGCCAACTGTAAAATGCCCCTAGATGCAAATAAGCATGTGAATGGTCCGTGGTTCTATTCCTGCCTCAGACGATTGTATTCGTGAGTGTTGCTAGAGGGATCCAGAAGAGGTAATGCTTCTGGCCAATTAGGGCCAGCATGCAGCGGTCAAATGCAGAGCTTTTATTTATTTTTTTCACTCTCTTATTTTTTAATTTCTCTTCATCTGTGGGAGCGATCATGAGTAATGTCTGTTTGTTTGTCTTTCAAGCCAAGAAACATGACCATACACAGCCAGTCCTTTCATACACTTCCTGTGGATACCGTGTGTGTGTGTGTGTGTGTGTGTGTGTGTGTGTGTGTGTGTGTGTGTGTGTGTGTGTGTGTGTGTGCGCGTACAAGAGCGCTGGAGCTCACTC
>JAQQZU010024540.1:0-11181 GCA_030068025.1 Parauchenoglanis punctatus | reverse complement strand
GGCGTGAGTACGTACAGGTTTGGCATGAGCGTGTAGAGGTTTGGCATGAGCGTGTAGAGGTTTGGCGTGAGTACGTACAGGTTTGGCATGAGCGTGTAGAGGTTTGGCATGAGCGTGTAGAGGTTTGGCGTGAGTACGTACAGGTTTGGCATGAGCGTGTAGAGGTTTGGCATGAGCGTGTAGAGGTTTGGCGTGAGTACGTAGAGGTTTGGCGTGCACATGATGTGATATATGAGGTATGGTGTGTGTACCATGTGATGTGGTGAAGTTTTCAGTAAGGATGTTTAACATTTATGAAAGGAGACTTCAGTGTCAGTGATTTGTAAAGTGCTTTGTTTTTCCTTTTTTTGTTTTTTCAGGGACACATTTATCTGTAAAATAAAATCCACAATGTAATCAACTTCAGCACATTTTAATATGACCATAATTCAATGACTCAAATATTTAAGTTTCTGCAATAATCAATAATCATTCACTTATTTATCTTCAGTAAGCACTTTATCCTGATCAGGCTCGCTGTGGATCTGGAGCCAATCCCAGAACATCAACACCTAGGAATAAATTAGCATAGCCAACCCACATCCGGAGGACACGGAGGAAACCAGAGAACTGGGAGGAAACTCACACTGACAGTAACCCCAAGCTTGTGCTAATGCCAGTTGCATCCAATAAATAATTGTTACTAAACATCAGGGATGTCCAATAATGTTTCCATCAAATGATTTTAGAATCCATCTTCTAATCTAAAATAAAATCTAACTTGGGGCAAAAAGTTATGTTAAAGGGCCATGAGCTCAACTACTGACAACATGTTTCAGGAATATTGAACATATAATCCCAATTAAATCCTTTTCAGGTCCTGGTTGTAACACTACAAAATGTGGAAACGTTCAAGGAAGGGTGGGGTGGGGGGTGAATACTTTTAGATTTTAGAGGAGTTGTTGTTGATGTGCTATTGATCACTAATATGATTTCGTTTCATTTTGTTTTGTTTTTTTGGCCCCGCCCACTTGTCATTAAGCTGAGATGATGGCGCCATCTACCGGCCAAATGCGACTACATTCACAACAATGAAAACAATTTGATGTGTCTGTAAAACCATTTAATAAAATATTTTATAAATTCATCATTAAATGTTCTTTTTTTAAAAAATAATAATAAAAAACACTACTTCAAAATTATATTATAAAATGCAATGGAATACATAAAGATTTGATGTTTTCAGTGGAGGTGTTACTTCTGTTTATAGTGGCTATAACAGCATGCAGGTTAGACCTTACGGCAAAATCAAACAAATCAAGCAGCAAAACAGCAACAGTAAATGCTTAAATGAGTGTTGAGGCTTAGCTAAATTTAAATGCATCTCTTAAAGAAATAAAACGATCGAGTATAAATATTTGTGCGACAGATGACCTGTTACATGTTACGCGCCATTTTTTCAGTGTTCACTGTAGTAGAGATTTTGAACATTTGAGCAGTTAATAATATATTTGGAATAATATATTTCTGTACAACTGTATCCACTCTCACTGCAGTGATGAACAGAGACCAGGCCTTCAGGTTTGGACCTAAAAAAAAAAAAAAGAAGAAAAAATTACATTATATTCAATCCACTATGATGTGATATGATATGATATAATTGTTTACATAAATACATACACACTACATTCTATATTCCTCAGTTTAAGGAAGTGAAGCACCTGTATGAAATGACACTACCTCGGTGCTCACTAATGTATGGAAATATTCATAAATGTTCTAATGCATGCAAGGAATTACATTAAAATTAAAAATCAAATCACTGCCAGCTAAATTATGAAGAGTTTGCACTACATGAATATTACTTATTTCAGAGAAAAGGATAAATATCTGTAGAGCTATTGTGTAGCATATTAGATGTTAGTATGTGAAAACTGGAAGAAACCTTGAAGAACCCTTCCCCTCATTGTAGCCTACTACCGCCCTCTACAGGAAAAACAATGCTATAGCAAAGCCACATTTATTTTATAACCCAGTAAATAAATACACAATTTATATTTATAAATATTTATGAATGTTTGTAATGATGTATTGCGTCATAAACATTAACATGCTGGAGTGTAACAGGTCAGAGTTCAGTAACACATTGTAATTCAGTAACAGATGTTTGAGCACCTCAGTAGGACACATCCTGGTGTGAACACACAGCTATGTTCTCCGAAGCATTCTGTTCTCCAGTTCCAGCTCCTTGATTCTCTCTCTGAGCGCCTCAACATCATCATCCTCACCCTGTGGGTTCCTCTGTGCTGCAGTCATGACCTCGACAAAGAGCTGATCAAAATCACCACAGAAACGCCGAAGTTCCTCCTGACAGCCAGACAAGGTGATTGTGAAGATCTTATTTACAGTACGCCTCTTAGTCATCTGAAAAGAATGGTTAACTGTAACCCTGCTCTGGATCGCCTTCATCCACTCCCCAGGATGAGTCGTCCTGAAGATCACCATATGGAGTCTGTGCTGTTGATAGAGTCTAAAGAGAACATCCAGGTTCTTCTGAAGAGTACTGTCTGAGTGCGCTTTTTTATCTCGTTCACTCATTCCACCTGGATTTCCTCCCTTATACATGTCCCTGACCCGGATCTCCTTGTTCTCCGCCATGTTCCTCTGCCACTCGTGCTCTGAGCAGCTCACTGAACTTGTATACTTTTCTTCTGGATGAATGTTGTGTAATTTCGGGAGGAGTTAGGAAAGGAAAACGAAACTTTAGACAGCCACCAGGTCACGTGATCTTAAAGGGGCCCCAGGTTGTTATTGTTTCAGGGGACAGGAGTGGAAGAAGGATTCAAGAGCCTTTACTTTAGTAAAAGTACTAACACCAGCAATACCACAATGTGAAAATACACCATACTCCAAATACTCCACCAAAATACTCTGGTAAATCCTGCATTCAGAACCTTACTGAATTAAAGTGTGTAAGTATTAGAAGCAAAATGTACTTCAAGTACTCACTGTTCAGGTAAATGCTCAATGTCAGTGTTTTGCTTTTATTAATATTAATTTTATTAATATTTTATTAATATTACTCCATTACATTAATGGTTATTTTGCATTTTACTGCAGTAAATGAAAGACGAGCTCATTTTAATTACTTTATGTACTGTTTCCTATATGAAAAATTAAAGTAATCTGGAAGCTAAAGCTGTCAGAGAAATGTAGAGGAGTAAAAAGTAATTTGACTCTGTGATGTAGTGGAGTAGAAGTATAAAGTAGCATAAAATGGAAATACTCATGTAAAGTGCACGTACCTTGAATTTGTACTTAAGTAGAGTACTTGAGTATAGTAGAAATATACTTAGTTCCATTTCACCGCTGATTACAGGAGACAGGGGTGGTTATAACAATTTTTAATTTCCCTTTAAAAAAAGACACATACAAATCATACAAATGAAGCTACATTTCAACATGTTATGACCTCAAATTGCACATGTGAAAGCATGACCAATATAAAATAATAAACTCATATTCACATTCATGGTAATGATAAAACAAACAAAAAAAAACAACAACAACAACTACAGTGATTCATAAAGGGAGTCATTCAGTGATTTATCACATGATTCATTACATGTTTACAGCAACGTCCTTAAAGCTAATTACATATCCGTAATCATTTTAAAGGTACACTCTGTTCACATTTGCAGGTAAAAGATCCAACACCATGCTTCTCCTCTGGAGCAGGTTATGACCCTTATGTTGTAGAGCTGAACACATCCTAACAAGATACAGCATAAACAGAAATGTATTACAAACCTGCTAAGGCTGGAGTGTATGTATTATATATTTTCTCACATCATAAACAATGATTTAATAAATTTTGATGCTCCTCCATCATCCACCATCTCCTCTGCTGGTATCTGATCTATACAGCCCCCTCAGCAAGCAAGGCCAATTCTTTTGTTTTTTGCTATACACTGAAGAGATTTGGGTTTGAGATCAAAAGGTGATCATGAGACAGTAGATCAGAATTTCAGCTAGATGTGCTAAACAACTTTGAACATGGCACCATTTGTTTGAGCCCCCACCATATTTCAGTTGATCAAAAATATTGGAACATGTGGCTGACAGGAGTTTCTTGTTGCTCAGGTTTGCCCCGTTAAAGTGATTGTTTAAACAATTAAGAGCTCTGAATGTTCACTGTTAGTTTCAACCCTCGATTTCACCTGTGAAGACTGCATTTGTTGTTAAAAAGGTGTCATGGCAAATTGGAACCAAATCAGTAAGTCGAAGAAATGACCAGGAGTCAAAATTGATGAAATCAGTCAATAATGATGAAATGTTTGATTAGTCCAAGAAAGCAAAGTAACAGTTACACACAGATAGTGACCGGGAGAGAGAGTGTTGGCCCCTCCCCAGACAGAAACATACCATATCTGTTCCAGGAAGGGGGCCCCCTGGCGCTAGCATAGTCTATGATTAGAGCCCTCTAAGTTTTATGCACATATCTAGGACAACAATGCACACAAACAAATTTGACCTTTATGCACGTATCTAGGACAACAATGCACACCGATAAGTTTCTGGTAACATTTTTTTCTAATCTGCCCATACAAAGGATAAACCTTTACTCAGGTGTGGCTTGTTTGTCTATAAGAAGAAGCTACAAACCAGAGAGAGAGAAAGAGAGCTGAGCTGAATGCCGCATGTTTATGTTTGTGCATGTGTGTCTGCGGGTGACAAAACGCTGAATAACACTTGCAGAAAAAAGAAAAAGAAAAAAGAATGCTTTGTATTTGTGTTTGCTGTCGCTTGAGTCCTCCTTCCTACCCACACATGCCATGGTTCTGCATGTGCTCCAGATGCTGCTGCAGCCAGCCATGCCTCCATCTGCAGTCACTCCAGCTCACCCAGCTGTGACCCTCACCCCATGGATATGTGGCAGGTACATGGGGATGGCCTGAGGAAGAGTGGGTCCTATGGCTCTTCCCCTTGCTGTCAGGGGAAGCCCAGCATGCCACGCAGCAGCTCCTACTATGTTTTCATCTGGAGTACCAGACTGTGAGGAAAGTGATACTGCAAAGTGTCGGCCGGTCCCGAGAGGAACCTTGTCAACAGTTCCGGGGCTTGGTGTTGGCTGCCTGTTCATCTTCATGCAATAGCTCAAGGACTCCTGACAGTGGTGGGTGCTGGCTGAGGAGGGAGATGCTGAGGGAATCCTTGAAGTGGTGGTGCTGGAGCAGTTCAGCATGTGGCTTCCAGCAGGGACAGCGGAGAAATTTCTTCACCAGGAAAACAATTCTGTCATCCACAGCTTTTGTTTTCAATGGTCTTCTCGGACATTTTGGTGTTTCTTGTGGCTTCCAGCAGGGACAGCGGAGTGGGTCCAGTTCCAGCAAGCAGCATCCAGAAACCATCTCGGCTAGCAGAGAATAACTTAAAATTACTTTAAGACTATCTGTTCCAGTACTTTTGCTCTTTTAAAGATTGGGTCTTCTGCCTCAAAAAATGCCATGCTCTAGGTTGTTTAACACATCTAGATGTAAATATCAGGAAATGAAAGTGGAAATCCTGATCTTTCATCTCATATTCATGCCCAATTGTCTTCAATGTTTTGCAAAAACTAAAGAATTGGCCATGCCATTCCAATACTTTTGAAGGAGACCGTATGTTTCATATTATTGGCTTCCACTGCAGTGATGGAAGCAGACCGGTGAATCATTGTCCTCGGGCTAGAACTTCAGCCTGCAATAAAAAAGAAAAAGAAACATTTCATTACATTGTATATTAACTCTCAGGGCCATAAATATTTATACATTGAAAAATCATTGCTATTTGAGCTGTTCATTGGAGTTGAAATTAAATAATGAATCTGAGCTCAAAGTGCTTTAAAAAAAAACCTTTAATCTGAGTCTATTTCCATTCAAATCTGATGAACGGTGTTGGAGTTACAACACTTTTTATACGTGGACCCCCGACCTGTGTTTCCTCCATGATGAAGCTCTGCCAGGGTTTTACTGCAGCTGTCTTCACTTCCTGCTTGTTCTCAGGGCATTTTGTCTTTGATTCATCAGTAAATACAAGGGAACCGTCTCCACTGGCAGTTACACAGGCCCACACCATAAGATGAGCTGCTGTGCTTCAGATCATGAGCAGTTCCTTTCGGTCTCGTACGCGTCCCGAGTATTCTGTGATGTTTGTCACATCTGTCTAAAGTATGTTGTTTCAGCTCTATATGGGCTTTTATCCCCATGTTTTTGACAAACTCTAACCTGGTGTTCTTGTTTCTGAGGCTTACGAATGTTGTGGTAAATCTTCTGTATTTACACTGGTGAAGTCTTCTCTTGATTCTTGATTCTTGATTGACCCCCCGTAGGGTGCTCTTGTTCTGCCCAACTGCTGTGACGAGGTTTTTCTTCACCAGGAAAACAATTCGAATGTCATCCACAGCTTTTGTTTTCCATGGTCTTCTGGGACGCTTTGGTGTTCCTGAGCACACCAGTGTGGTCTTTTTTTTTTCTTTTTTTTTTAAAGAATGTACCAAAGAGCCTCAGAAAATGTTTCTGCTATCTCTCTGATGGGATTGTTTTAATTGTTTTACCCTAATGATTGCTTCCCTCACTTGCAATGACTTCATTCAGAGTTAACAGCAACAGATTCGTACAGATATGCCATAAACTATATATACTTAAGCTTGTATTTATTAGTTATAACATATGCTCTACATGTTCATTTACATTCATTAACTAATTGATTGATTGATTGATTGACAGATTTTGCTCAACATATTCTCATTGGTTCCTGACTTTTCCGACAACTTGTTTATACCTCAGTTTCTCTTTTGTTATATAGAAACTCACAACAGAGTGCTTGCCTGTCAAGAGAGCTCTAATTTAGAAAGAAAAACCTGTAATTATTTAAAGAACGCTGGAGGAAAAGTTAAATACTACAGATGGAATGAGGAAGTGTGGCGTATAAAACAACACCACCCCTGTGTTCACTATAGTTTTGTTGTAATGCACAGTAACATTAATAAATTTATATAAATGTCCAATAACATACACACATAATAAATGATAAGACTGTAACAGGTGAGAGTTTACAAATGCACCGTTCCCCAGTTCCTCAGTAGGACACATCCTGCTTTGCACACATACCAGTTGCCTCTGAAGCATGTTGATTTCCTGTTGCAGCTCCCTGATTCTCATGTTGATCTCCTCGATCTCAGCTGCTCTGTTCCTCTGTGCTGCTCCTCCATGCTGAATGTTTTCCATGACCTCATTGTAGAGTTGGTCTAAACTCTCACAGATACGTTCAAGTACATCCTCAGGACCAGACATGTTTATAACTGGTAAATGACCATTTATAGGACGTCTCACAGTCAGCTGAAATGATGGCTTAGGTGGAATCCTGCTCTGAATCACCTTCATCCACTCCTCATCATTAGTTGGCTGTAAGAGCAGCACATGAAGTTTTTCCTCTCGATATATTCTGAAGAGAACATCTGGATTTCTCAAAAGAGTTTTGTCTCTGTGCACTTTTTTTTGTTTTTTAGTCATTTGACCTGGATTAACTCCGTCATACATGTCCCTGACCCGATTAATGTCTGTGATCTGATTCATGTTTATAACTTGATTCATGCTCCTGACGCGATTCAAGTTCCTGACCCTATTCGTGTTCCTGACCCGATTCATGTTCCTGACCTGATTCATGTTCCTGACCCGATTCGCGTTCCCGATTCTTTCTTCTTTCTCTTGTGTTCTGAGCAGCTCAGCCAGCTTTCATACTTTTAATGGAAACATATTGTGCAACTTCAAAAGGAGGGAGGAGAATGAAAACAAAATGTTATGAATCATACAGGTCACATGATCTTGAACTTGATCTTATTCTTAAAGGAGACAGGGGTGGTTACCTTTTGACATGAAATTGCATATGTGAAAGCATGAATAATATGCCCGTGATAGAAATCAAATGTGAAATATAAAAACAAATGAATATAATGATATTCATGTTACTGGTACCAATGAAAGTAAAAAAGAAAGTGAGTCATTATGTGATTCATCAAATGATTCAATTAATGAAGAAAGTGAGTCATTAAGTGAATTCATCAAATGATTCAGCTGCTGTAAAGGTGTTTTCAAAAATTGTGTGATATTGGGTATTCTGGTCTTCCCCACGAGTTGTGAAAAAGTATTGCAGTCAAAACAGTTACAATATCAGGCACAGGTGAAGGAGTGTGTAATACTACAAAGTTTTATACCAAGTCCAAGATTATACTCTTTATTTGATAGAAATTAAAGAAGAACAAACCGAGGATAAGTGTGTGTGTGTGTGTGTTTGTTTTAAGCTTCAGAAGCTGAACAAGGCCAAAATGGTAAACAAGGAAGTCACTGGCTTTGGCTTTTAATCTCAGCCTGTAATAATTAAAATAGAACACTTAATTACATTCTATATGAACAACATGAACATTGTATATCAACAGGAATGAATCTGAGCTCAAAGTGCAGATTTGAACGGTGCAAGAATTACAATTTCTGTAAAAGGATTAGACAAAGGAATATAATGGTACATGAAATAATTATTTTTAATACTTGGGTGCCAATCCAAGTCTGGACACTGTTTTTTCTCCAGGTGATCCTCTGTCATGTCTTTATTACAGCTGTCTTCACTTCCTGCTTGTTGTTGTTCTGTTTTGCATTCAGTTTTGCAAGTGAAATGCAGCTCTTTGGATTCGGGTCAGGTGATCGATTCAGCCACAGCAGAACATTCCACTTCTTTGCCTTAAAAAAGTCTTGAGGTATGCTTCGGGTCTTTGTCCGCCTGAACTGTGACGTGCCATCCAATACGTTTCTAATCATTTGGCTGAATTTGAATTGAATTTCCTTTCTCCATACTCCCCTCTTCACTTCTGGTACAAGTTGAGCTTTACGTCCTCTGTTGATTTAGTCTCACTAATGATGGCTTGCTCTAATGATGCTTTGCTTTTTGAGAGTTAACAGCAACAGACTCCAAAAGAAAAGACTACACTTGAAATCAACTCTAGACCTTTTCACTGCTTACTTATGAGTGACAAAATAATATACATCTGACCATGGAACTACTGAGAAGCCTGTTCAGTAAATACAGAAATATGAATATATACTGTATGTACATGCATGTACTAGATGGTAACTGTACCAATCACCCCCTAAGCCTGTCATTTTCAATTCAATTCAATTATATTTGTATAGCATTTTTAACAATGGACTTTTTAACAACTTTACAGAAGTATATAAATTCTGGTTATAAACCTTAAACTTATGGATCTATAAGTTTATCCATAAATATAAGATAAGAAAAGATAAGCTCTGGAATACAAGAGAATAAAAAAAAAAGTCAAATAAATATGTACACAATTACGTAGATTATGTAATAGACAAAAAAAGAAAAACAGTTAACTAAAGTACTGCACTATATCATTATCAAGTCTTTAATGTCCATTACACACTGAGGGATTTTTCACTTAATTTATATATGTTGTAATTGTACGTTGAAAACGTTCTGATATGATTTATCTTTCATTTTTTTGCTTCACAAAAACCTGTCATTTTAACAGGGAGGTGTTTACTTGTTATATCCACTGTATGCAGTTATACAAGGTACAAGGTAACTATTGTCATCAGAAACTGTGTACAAGTACAGTGTGAGATGAGAGCGTTTCTCTGTCATCCCAATTGCACAAAACAATAGCATCAGTTATCTAAAGTGCAGAAAGTGGACATTAAATATGTGACAATATTTAATCTGACTGCACGTAGCGTGTATGTAGATATATTACAGAATATTCATCCATGTACTCCGATGTTCATATTTCCTTTAAGTTGCAGGCTAGTATGCCTGTTCACATGCAATTTCTTGCATACACACTCTACTCGCACTCTTATACGTGCAATACTCTGCTGCCCGACTTGGCCTTGCTCACCAAATGTTTATGTCTATTTTGCTGGTATATGTTTCTTCTGTAATACCTCTACATGTAGCACCAACAGATAATTCACAATAAAAATTCTTATTTTGTCTTTATTATTCTACTTAAATAAGCATTTATCAAAAGTGATCCACTTTAAAAAAAAACAAAAAAACAACTTGATTAAAGCCATTCCAAAAGGCATGGAAATGGGACATTAACATGCTAGGGATCAATTCAGTGTATTGTCCTCGGGATCGGGAAACTTGTTTCTGACTCTCCAAACTCAGCAACTTGGAATAACAATTCAGGTTCCGAGGCATAAAGAGCCAGGCTACCAATAAATGAAGTGCCTGTATGCTGCATAGTGGTCCTCTCCGTTGTCATCTCCAGGTGCTCCTGCTGTACCTATGGCTGTGACATCCTGCACGAACAAGTAATCTTCATAAATCAGTATTGGGAGAAGGGTCATAACATACTAATGCAATTAGTACCATCCTGCCCACAGCATTTTCATTTGAACATCAAAAACCAGCCCTGGGGTCAGGACTTCCTCCCTGCGTCGAGTGCAGCCCATCCTCAGCACACACAACAGCTCGCTGCATGACAGTGTGCACTTCCTCTGTGCTCTGGGTTTTATTTGTGTGTTTTGGTTTTTGTCTCCTTCCTCGTCTCATCTTTGGTAACTTACAATCATGTGTCATTATTAATCACACACTCTGTGTCCCATACCAGTGGTTGCTAAGCCTTTTGTTCCTCATGCGGATATTCTAGTTTTTATTCTTCGCTTCCCTGTTCTGTTCTTTGCCTGCTCTTATTTATGCAGTTTGTAGATCACCTGACCTTTGCCTGTTGATCGACTTTGTTTTTATTTCATGTTTTAGATCTGTTTGTACCTGCACTTACATCTGTCTCCAATACATGACACCTGGTTTGTGTGTGTGTGCGCAGAGGCGCCAGGGCACCAGCCCAGTCTCTGACAAACTGGCTGACCAACTTTAAACTACAGCAATGTCAGTGTGCCAGTGACAGTAGACGTCCCTAAGGGGGTCCCACACACTCCCGTTTCAAGTGGTGTACTTTGTGCATGATTATTCTGTGTAAATAATCCTAATGACAACAATGAAATTCAATTCAATTTTATTTGTATAGCGCTTTTAACAACAGACATTGTCTCAAAGCATCCTTCACAAAAGTATATAAATTCTGAATATAAACTTATACATTTATCTATATATATCCCTAATGAGCAAGCCTGTGGC
>JAQQZU010024539.1:0-11181 GCA_030068025.1 Parauchenoglanis punctatus | reverse complement strand
CCCAGGGTGTACCCCGCCTCTCGCCCGAAGATGCTGGGATTGGCTCCAGCTTCCCCGCGATCCAGACGGATAAAGCGGTATAGATAATGGATGGATGGATGGAGGTTAACTGTTGTTTACTGAATAAGTGAGTGTCTATTATTCCAGTCCATTACCTATTTTATGTTTTTGTATGCATATTTTATTTTGTTATTGAATAAAACACTTATACATGTCTTTCTTTTCAATGATCACCTTACAGTGAGAGGAAATAAGTATTTGGACAATTTGTTTTTATTTAATATATTTCCAGTGCATATAATCCACAAATTTACACACAAACACATCTTTTGACTTTGTACTTATAAATATGAACACAAATATGTATTCATAAACATAAACAAGCAAATGTTCAAAAAACAACTGATAAAGAAAGACATTCAGACATGACAAATTAACAAAATTAGTATTTTGTTGAAAAGTTGTTGACAAGTACAGCTCCGTCATCTCTCTGATAAGAAGTAATTAGGTTTTTGCAGCATTGTTGTTCAATATTTGCTTGTTCCTCTTGGAAAATTGCAATCCCATATGCTGATGCTCTCACCTCTGTGCTTCACTGTGGGTGTGGTGTAAACATGATGCATTGAATTATTGCCAAATAGTTATATTTTTGCTTAGTCTGACCAGATTATACTAAAAAAAAAATTTGAGTAAGATTTACTTAAGAAAATTGTGGTAACAATTTCCACACATAAAGTCTTAGCAAATTAAATTAAGCATGGCTTAAGTAAGGTTAAATGGCACCAAGGATTATTCTCATATAAAATGTAAGTGAATTCAAACCATTTCATTTAAAGCCTCAGGCCTTAAAACCAATATGAAACAATATATATTGAAAAGAACCCATGTATAATGGTCAAAATTAAATCAGTTTAAAGTGATGCATATGCAAATAAAGATCACAAACCCCACTCTGACTTTAATACGCAATCGGTTCAAGTAAATGTTATTCTTTTTTCTAGTCTTGTGAGCAAGTGCACAATAGTATTAAATTTAACCCAATGAAGTAAATAAAATATACTTTGGGTTTTAGACACATATTTACATGATTTAATTTAGTACTGAACTTCAAGCACTTAAGTAATTATAAGAGTTTGCATTTTGTTTGCATTTTTGTTTGGTCTGGGGAATATTAGTTGTGGTTCCATTTGCACTGACAGGGATGCTTAAGGTCTTTGCTATGGTTCTCTAGCTTAAAAATGTTGTCCCTGAGTACTTTAGGAAGTTCCTTCACATTCACCATGATTGCTACTTGTTGTGTGAACTCTTCCCAACCAATGGCAACATCTTTAAATAATGGTACCTTGTGCAATTTAGCTGAGAAAAAGTTTTTCAGCATTTATATCTTGAACATTTTTATAATAATCTTTTTTTTAATTTATTTTTATGTAACCTTTACGTTCATACTTTCATATTTACCAGTACAAAGTCAAAATACATTGTGTGTAAATTATATAAAATAAATAAGAAAAAAAAACTTAATTACTGCAGATTTATAAATGTCTTTATACGCTAGGATGTACACAGACACTCAAATAAAGACAAGACTCTTAAAGTACACTGATGCTCTGATAAAGATAAAAGTATTTATTTGATAAGAAATGTAGACTGAAATGTGTTGCTTTACCGATTTTATTAAGGCACCTAACTTTTATGTGTGTTCTAAATTATTAAAGCCACAGCTGGTAAATGTAAATCAATCACAGCGAATGTAAAAAAAATAATTAAAAAGAAAAACCCTGGAATATCATTTGATACCACCAAGTTGCTGGTGTATCATGTGCATATGCAGTGGATGTAAAAGGTCAACACACCCCTGTTAAAATGGCAGGTTTTCTTTGGAAAAAAAAAATGAAACTAAGATGAATCATGTAGGAACAATTTTCAGAACAATTTGTTTTTTTTTTTATAATTGGGGGAGTGGCTGTGTTCAGAGGAACCAATCACATTCAATCTCATTATTTTCATACAGCTGTCATCAGTGAAATTACTCTTATTAACCCCAAATAACGATTAGCTGATTCTGTAGGATTTTCTTGCCTTGCCTAGAGCCATGGTCCTCTAAGAGCTTAGTAAAAGCCTGTGTGCTCTCTCGACCTGGAGAGGGGTAGGAAAGAATTTCCAAAGAATTAAATGTGCCATGGAACACTGTGAAGGCCATCATCAACAAGTGGAGAAAATGGAGCACCTCTGTGATGTTACCAAGAACAGGACATCCCTCCAAAATTTACAAAAGGACAAGACAAAAACTCACTAGGGAGGCTGCCAGGAGACCTACAGCAACATTAAAGGAGCTGCAGGAACATCTGACAAGTACTGATTACTCTCGGCATGTGACAACAATCTCTAGTATTCTTTCCATGTCTGGACTATGGGCTGGAGTGGCCATACAGACAACATCAAATGTTCTCACAAACAACATCAAAGTCTGACTAAATCACCCTCAGCTACTAAAGAAAAATGTGTTATAGTCTGATAAGAACAATTCCAAAAAGCTATAAAAACTCCATAATTCTAAAAGAAATATTTGGCACAAAAAAGCAGATTACCAAAAGAACACCATACCCACGGTGAAGCATGGTGGTGGCAGCAGCGGGCCTAATGGCTGATTTTCTTCAGCCTGAACTAGGGCTTTTGTCAAGGTGGAGGGAAGCATCAAAAGCTACAAATACCAGTCATTTTTAGTGCTAAACATGCAAGTGTCTGCTAGTAAGCTGAAGATGAAAAGAAATTTCACCTTTCAGCACAGCAATGACCCAAAGCACACATCCAAATCAACAAAGGAAAGGCTTAACCAAAAGAACGTCAATGGTTTTGAATGGCCGAGCCAGAATCCAGACCTGAATCCAACTAAAAACCTTTGGGGTGACCTGAGGCAGGCTGTGCACAGGAAACGCCCTCACAATTTGACAGCTCTAGAATGTTTTTGGAAGAAAGAGTGGGAGAAAATTACTAAGTGAAGATGTGCCATGCTGATAGACTCTTACCCAAAAAGACTAAGAGGTGTAATAAAATCAAAAGGCGCTTTGACTAAGTATTAGTTTAGGGGTGTGCACACTTATGCAACCAGGCTACTGTAAGTTTCTTTTTTCTTTTTATCAGTTTTCTGATCATTTTTCTCTTTATTTGTATTCTTTGCAATTTCACATTAAAGGTGGGAACTATAATAATTCACAAAGTAATAATAAAACACAATTTATCTTAGATAAAAAAAATTTTACTTCAGAAAAACCTGCCATTTTAACAAGGACTCATGTAGATTTTTTATATCCACCGTATTTGTGAACTAGTGTACATATATTTCAGGATTACATTTAATCACAATCTGATGAGTGTTTATAGAAATCTCTGTATAATCAGTATTATCTCTTCTCATTATTTCTGGTCAGTTTCTTTATAGAAATGTTTAAATGAATTGTACATTTACATCTAAAATATCTAAAACATGTTAGCCATATATAAAGCAGAAAATTAGACATGATGAAATTAATACACAAGCACACGCACGCACGCACGCACGCACACGCACACACACACACACACACACACACACACACACACACACACAAAGAACCTTAAACTTTATAACTGCACACTTTCAAGAATCATATATATTTACATATGCGCCCAAAGTCAAACTGATCCAAACTGTTCAAAACAAATCTAGTTTATGTTGTGGTCTACTGGATGTTGTAACTGTGCTTAACATCTGTAAACTTCAGTCAACTGATTTCCTGTATTACAGGTTAGAATTATTAGGAAGAATATCTTTGCATAAATGAGCAGTGTTGGGTTTCTGCCAAAAGTAACACTTTGTGCAACTTTCTGGGGCAAATTCAATTTTGGTCTTCTCAGACCAGAGAACTATTTTCCACGTCTTTTAGCAAACTTTAAATCCAGCTGTGGATCTTTCCAGCATCTTCAGAGATATCATTGGTCTCTTCACTGCTTCTCTAACAAATGCCCTTCTTACCTGGTCACTGACTTTTGATGGACGATGGGCAGCCTTCTCTAGGCAGAGTCACACTGTGACATAATCTTTCTATTTTTAATAATGGATTTAATGGTGCTCCACAAAGAGTTTCAAAATTTGGAATTTTTTTCCTTATAACAAAACCCTTATTGATAAGTTTCCATAACTTTGTCCTGGACGTTTTTCCCCCTTTATATGGTACCAAGAGTATTAGAGACAGCAAATTAAAATAGATATGACCGCATACTTTGAAGAATCATCTACAGTATATTTACATATTGTGCCCAAAGTCAAACCGATCAAAACTGTTAAAAATCTAGTTTATGCCGTGACTACCGGATGTTTTATCATTTGTATTCTTCATTCAGTTACAATTTTGTATTTCAGGCTAGAATAATCAGGAGTACATATTTGCATATACAGTGGCTTACAAAAGTAGTCTATGGAGTTAATTTTGCACCAAAGGTTTCAAATGTAATAATAAAATTGAAAATCCTACTGATTCAGTTTTTTTATTATATATAGAGTTATCTTTTTCCCACATGTAAATGATGCCATGAAGAGCACTAATATCACATAATTTCCTACACCATTATCTCCTCATTACCAAAATTTTTAATAATGGACCTGTGAATACAGCATTTGAGACTATCGGATGCTGGAAAATTGCACTTTATCTAATTCCTACCCAATTATCTCATTAATATAATAATACATTACACTTATTTTCATGTGAAATGGTCTCAAATGCCAAGTTCACAGTGCCTTTATTAAAAAAACAATGCTACAGTAAATTTCTTCATATTAAGTATTTTGAAAGTATACTGCCCTGACTTTCATGCAGAATTATCTATTTTTGAGACGTTTCTATAATGAGGAGATAATGGCACAGGATATAGTCAGAAAGTGAGGACAACAATCAGAATAAGAATCTGGTGAATAAGAAGCCAGTTTCATCCCTGTCATCTAGCTATCTTTTTAAATTGCTACTTGACTGGATGGAATGAAGTCATTTGTGTGATAAAAAAGTATGTAAGAATGCATCTACAAACAATTTGGTTCGAGTCATATTTTTATCAGCTTTGTAATGTAACTACAACAGTTTCTCCATTGCATTCAACTCCACTTCTTCTGTGAGAAACATTCCAGGGAGAACTCTAGTGAGTTTTTAAGCAGATGTTAGTGACTGTTTTAAATGTGACATGGCTCTCCAGCTCACATTGCTGCTGCTGATAGACAAGTTGATTCCCTTGACTTAAAATCAGACTGTAAAACCTGACTGTATTGTGCTTATGACCAATCATGAATTACCACCATTTTTAAATGACCAGTCACTGATTATTGCTGTTTTCCAATTACCAATCACTGAATATCACTGTTTGTCCTATCCTCGTACTTCTTGGTCTTGTTATAAACGCTCTTCTTGGAGATATTTTAAGTAATAAAAGCAAGTAACCATTTCCTTCATGACAAATCAAATATAAATATAAATTTTTTTCTATTTGTGTCATTGTCCTCATTTTCACCCACATGTCTCATTCACTGTTTCGGTTACACCCCAGACTATGGTTGGGGCTGGTAACAGAAAGGTGAGACGAAATGAAGACAATGGTAAAAATGATCTTTTATGAAATATATATTGTGGAAAATATTTATAGTCATCGGTATTGCTTCAGGCTGACTCAGGCCAAAACAAAAACCAAACACCCAAAACAAAAGGCAGCAATCTTACCTAGGGTTAGACTGCTGCTCTGCTAGCTCCCTTCATGCAGGCTTGCCTAGCTGAATACCGGACCTTTACTATAAAAATATGCATTTTGGTTCAGGCCCTTTACAACGGAATAACCATACCAAAACAGAATGGATCAGTCAAAAGAATTTGAAGTATAACTACTTTGACAACATATCTTCAATAACACGTCAAAATATATGATCTATAGCTTAGGATGTCGCCATTGTTTTACAAACAAAACAGTGGAATATCGATGGCATTGAAAAAATGGCAACTTGCTACTTAGCATAGAGGCTTCTGGGAAGGGTGAGCTGGCCCCTTTAAATACTCATGAGGAAATGATGGAGTATACTCCCTTGAGGACACGCACATGGATAGCTGCAGACACCATGGACACGTAGTTGTTCTTATTACATTACTTTCTAGTCCATCTGTAGTTTGTGTTCCATACATGTGGATGCTGAGGAGAATGTTCTGAGTGGTGACTGCATGTGGAACGAGTGGAGCTCACTGGGAATGCGGAGGAGACTTGTGCATCATCAGTATGGATAGTTTCCAGGAGCAGCATGAATCAGACACAGACAGTTTAAAGTTATCTTGCTTGACTTATACATAAGACACTGTCATAATCTTTTTCTTTTATTATCTACTTAATATCAAATAATGACTCTTTATACTGTATTTTTGCATGGGGCATCTTATGGTACATAAAATCTAAAAGAGCTAAACAAAAATTATCTGCAGTTGCAGAGCGTTTACCCAACATTATCCAACATAACCCTAAAATAATATGCAATAACCATTTTAGTTTTCCAGCCTATTCTTTGTAGTAGCCTTGTAGTATAGTGGCAACAAATAGAAGGGTACACAGAGGTCTGCACACAAATGTTATTTTTGCAGGGTGGCCAATGAGTTAGGTGCTACCTGATTGGGTAGGGGAAGGGTTAGGGAATGAAGGCATTCACCATTAACAAACCACAGGGAAAGATGTAAATAGTGATCTGGCATACAGGACTGAACTAGTCCTGGAAAACCTGAAATGGACTAGACATCACATACACAATACACACAGAAAGAATAAACATACTAACAAGGAACACAGATGGGGCCATAAAATCTGATATAACTATATTCTTTTTTTTTTGCCTATATTTTAAGAGAAATTTCTTCTTCTTCGTGTACCCTAATTTGTAATCTGATATGCCAATGATCATAATCATTATATATAAATTAATATGCAAATTATTAATTTGCAATTTGTCTGTGTAGGTCTGCATTAGGTGTTTGAAAAAATGCATTTTCAGGTAATGCAGTATGCTTGGTGCTGTCTGTATAAATACTGATGTCCCTACCAATGTTCATGCTTATTTCGTCATTGAAATATAAACTCACTGTCCACTTTATTAGGAACACCTGTACACCTGTACATTCATGCAGTTATCTAATCAGCCAGTCATGTGGCATCAGCACAATGAAAAAAAAAACCTTTCAGATACAGGTCAAGAGCTTCAGTTAACGTTCACATCTATAGAACAGTGACTCAAATAATCACTCTTTACAACTGTAGTGAGCAGAAAAGCATCTCAGCATGCACAAAACAAACCTTGAGATGGATGGGCTACAATAGCAGAAGGCCATGTCAGGTTCCACTCCTGTCAGCCAAGAACAAGAATCTGAGGCTATCATGGGCACAGATACACCCAAACATTAGCTTTTTGCATGTGGTGCCCTGTACTCCATGGATGTTTGAATATGAGGAGAACCTCAAATTTTCCAGCCTCATCACAGCCAGTCTATTTGCAGAGAAGTATGCACATCAAACACCAGCGCATCTTGTCCAGAGATCGCAAGGTCGAATCCTGATGATGCCACAGCTATCCATAGCCAGGAGTCCAAGAGAGCACAATTTGCCATGATCTCAGGGAGGGAGGGGTAGCATATTCTCTCTCCCGTGTCAATCCCGTATCCCGGATGTTTTCTTTATTTTGTGTGTTACATACCTATAGGCTTCCCCAGTGAGAGCTAACTGATTAAAATTTGCTTATTTAAATGGGACCTGCTGTGAAATTTTTGCTCTTGTTCTTTTTGAAATAAGATATGTCTATGTGACATGGGGCCCTAGTAGGACTTTCAAAGTGGATTGTTACCTTCCCAGTCTGTAACGGCCTTAAAAATAAATGAGGCAGAGAGAAAAGTTCAATTAGAAAAGTGTGTTGTTCATATGTAGCAACGTATGGAAACCCTCCACACAACCACAAATCAACATATGACCACCTATATTCTGAATCAAGAAAGATGGGGCGGAGTCAATTATATGTAGTTATTTAGCAAAAGAACAAGTGGAAACATAAGAGTAAGTGTGAAAGATGATAGAAGACGAAAGAGTAAGTGTGCTGTTCCTGGATGCAAAAAATAAATTCATGAACATAGTCTTCCAAATTAAAGAATATATGAAAAATGCTGAACTTTAATTTTTTGGGAAGTCCCTGAAGATTTCAGCTAAAGTTTAGTGTTGTGTTATCAACATGGGACTAAATCAGTCTGTAAAACGTAAGTAAAACTTTCAAAAAATCAAATGTTAAAAGTTGTATTCGATATTGTAATAGAGTTCTCCTTTTGGACTGAACATTATTTTGCAGGTTTTTTACAAGAGCAGCTTTTAGTCTTTAGCCTTTTAGCCCTTAGTGGTCAAATAGACACCATCAAAATGTCTCAATAAATTTAATTACTTGGACTGATAAATTATTGAGAAGTATTCAATTTTGATGGAGTTCAAGTTTTGTACCGCTGTAGCTTTTTACAGAGCTATTTACATTTCAATTTAAAGGCACACCCCCAAAATTAAAATTGAAAATGCTCCCAAAATCAGCCTGTTCCAAGTTAAGGGGTTTGGATACCATGCTAAAATGGTAAGAGAGAAAGAGAACCAAGGTGTTTTTCTTTTTGTTTTTTTTCTATAGAAACTCACTAACTTTACAAAAGCATATCAATAATATCTAATATTAAAAAATTGTAAAGTATATGACATCCCCTTTAAATATATTGGCTTGGCGTGAGAAAAGCAGGTTGCTCACTCATAGCAAGTTGTGGCATGCTATGCTATGCTATGTTTGTGCATCATGGAGGTTCCTGTTCCTAAAACATTCTATGGAAAAAGGTGAGGAGGTCATATCAGAAAAAGACATGTTCTCTGAACTGGATGTACTGTATCCTTACAAAGCTTATGTCTTTTTCACTGCCCTTTCAGCAGCCTTGTTAGCAGGAAATTACATAGCCATAAGGGTTCATTACTTAATGTGACAAGGAGATTTCCTGTTTTACTAATTTTGCATAAAATTTGGTCATACATATGTTATGGTTATGTTACAACTAGGATTGGGAGATACTGATTTTTTTAACCTGATTCTTTTCCTGAATGCAAATTCAGAGCAAGTAGATGGGCGAAATTGAGGGGGCTTCCAGAAAGTGTCCTTCCAATATCCAGAAGTAGTAATTTGCAGTTTGAAATGGTGTCATTGGCAGATTTGGTAACATAATAATAATCTGAAAAAGTAACTGAATGCCATGGCAACATAATATCATGTAGGGACATTAACATTGATGTATCACACAAGCCTAGTTACAGTGCTTGTTTAACTATAGTGCCCAGTGTCAGCTGAGGAAGACAGCTCCCCGAAGGTCTGGGTAAATGTAACATGCAGTTTTTCCTCACCGTTGTTGCTCTTTTGGAATAAGGAACTGAGCAAAGTATCCATCCATCCAGTACCTATATCACTTATCTGTTAAGAGTAATGGGGTGGCTGGAGCCAATCCAAGCTGACTTCAGGCTAGAGGTGGGGTACATCCCGGGCAGGTCGTCAACCTATCACAGGGTTAACACAGAGACAACCAACAGTTCACACTCACATTCACACCTGTGGGCAATTTAGAGTAGCAAGTTGACCTCATCTGCATGTCTTTTGGCTGTGGGAGGAAACCAGAGGAAACCCATACAGGCATGGGAAGAACATGACACTCCCCACAGAAAGGCTCCAGTTGGCCATCAGGCCTGAACACAGAACCTTCTTGCTGTGAAGTGACATTAATAACTACTGAACCATTGCCATCAGAAATCACATAATTTACTGAACTGAGCTCACATGAGTGCAATTAAAGTGTTATCCTCCTAGTTTGCATATATTTGCATATACGCCCAAAGTTACATTAATCTGTCTAGTTCTCCAGTATGACCTAAGGGGTGCACACTTGGGAGTTGACCAAATTTGGGAGATAAATGGAGAAATTTCCAAAAGAAATAACTTTGGGTAATTCAAAGGAAAAAATATTGTGTTTGACACAATTATATCTTCAGCTGTAACATCGTATTGTGTTTCCTTAAGTGTTGTAGCAATCGGTGGATGTTTCTCATTTCTTAAATTGCATTTCATTTTTTTGCTTCACTTACTGGTAATATATTGTCTGTTTGTATTAAACTAACCGTATAATAGATATGCATGTACCCAACATTAATAACACATTAACCTTAATTTAAAAAAATGTTGCATGTGTACATCATATGTTTAAATGTTTGGCCTTGAACTATAACCTAAATAAGATTCTACTCCTCACCTGACTACTATGGCCAATATTATAAAGCAAGGCACATTTTAATTTTCAGATGACAGGGAGGTAGACAAGTACAGACAAATCCAAATCGTAAAATGATCTCAGGATCAAAAGACAGGCAATGGTCAGGCGATTACCAGAACACCAGACCAGCAAAATACAAGGCTTGGTAACATCTGGCAACAAAGACACAGAACATGTACTTCTCAGTGAGATTGTAGCTTGAAAGTCCTTAACTGCTCTGACTCTGATTGTGTACTGGTGTGGGTGATCAGAATGATGCGCGTTCGTGTGTGTTGGGTATTGTAGTTTTGTAGGCCGCATTGTTCTTCTAGGAGTTGTAGTGTGATGCCAATTCCAGCTTTGACATGACATCAACTAGCTTTCATCCAAGGATTTTTTTCCCCTTTGCTTAATTTATTATTTGATGATTTATTTTGTGTTTATTATATTGTATTTTTGTATTATTTTGCTTATTATGTGGCACCAGTGGGACAATTATAGTGTATAATTACATATTTACACACTACAATAAAAAGATTTTTGACAAAGAAGCACCTGTCTATCCTTGACCTAGAAGCCTCTTTTCTCCTCCTCCTTGATATATATACAGAGTCAGCCAACAAATTGTATACACACTTCAGGAACACTTCTACACATAAATGTCTGGAAGCTAACGGCCACCACTTTGAGCACCTCTTTTAATTGTAGAGGCAAAAGGGAACATATATTAATCTTGTGATGTCTGGATAAATTTTGTATTAAAATATTTATACAAATCTTTCTTTTCCTGAAGTGTGTATACATACTTTTTTTGTCTGACTCTGTATAT
>JAQQZU010024538.1:0-11183 GCA_030068025.1 Parauchenoglanis punctatus | reverse complement strand
TATATACTTCTGTGAAGATGCTTTGTGACAATGTCTGTTGTTAAAAGTGCTATACAAATAAAATTGAATTGAATTGAGTTATACAACTTTTTGTTTCCTTTGCTTTGGTCATTCATTGAAGTAGCGCTTAATCAGTGAATAGTGTGAACTGTCCCTGCCAACAAGGTTAACATGTTTACCTGCCAATACCCTTTTGTGAGGTCCAGGGTGGATATGAAACAGGCACTCAATGACATCATCCATTCTAGGCAAGGGGTAGCTGATCTGGTTCAGCTTCCAGAAGTCATTGCAGAGTCTGAGGGCCCCATCAGGCTTGGGGACCACCAAGCTGAACATCAATGCAGCATCCAGTAACTTCTTCTTTTATAGCCTGGCAGCAAACCTCTTGAACAGTAAGTCCGCAGGCAGATCTTAGAGAATCCCCACTTGACTGAAAAGAAGCATGAGTGGTGTTTTTTGATGTGGCTTTTCATAGCGAGATGGGATATCTGGTGGGATCTACCAGTACCAGGATGTATTTGTGGTGCTGGGAAGACTTGGGCAGTGGCTCTACCAGATCCATACCCACCCGTTTGAAGGATCCAAGACTGGTTTTTGAAGAGAGATTTTCTGGCACTCAGGGCACCACTGGCAGATGTTTTGGACCTCTGTAACCATACTGGGTCAGAGGAACCAGTCTCTGAGGTTTTCCAAGGTGTTTTGGGGCCCCAGACATCAAAGGGCCAGACATCAAATGAGAGGGCCAGGTACATGAGCATGTCAATCTTAGAGCGAGGTACGATAAATAGGTCACAGGCTTCTCCACCGTGATTGCAGTGATAATATAGCAGTCCTCTCTTTACCAGGAAGTAGGCTAGGGCATTGCTTGTCCTGGTGTCTGGACCTCCCCATCAAACTTCAGAATCTTGCCCCAGCAGTGCTTTAGCTGGTGGTCTGACTTTTGTCCTTCTCCAAAGTTGCCCCTCTGACCACATGGTGAGACACAACAGAGAGAGGATTACTGAGAGGGTTAGACTCACTTGCACTACCAGCCACAACATCTGCTTCTCCCTCATTAGCCAAGAGCATGGGGAAGTTAGGGGCTTGGGCTCTCCAGGACCATCTCTGTCTCTGCTACTGGGTTGCTGGGACCTCCACCGGGAACCCTGGCCAGTCTTGTGCTATAAGTACAGGCCCAAGGAATTACTAAACCAATATGCAGAGGCCATTCACCCTTTCTGGACCTTGGTAGCAGGGACTTCTTTGGCATCCCCATCCATGCAGAAGATAGCCAGGAGGCCACAGGGTTTTATGACACTGGAAATCTATCTAATCTGAGATTGATGGTGGGGCTCTCCTGTAAGGGCCTGGCATGGGCTATCTATCCATCCAGCCAGGATCTGCTAGCTCCTGCGGGGGTGGATGTTCCAGCTTGGTAGGCATGGACCCATCCTAGGGTGGGTACGGGGTTAGACACTCCTACTGACCTCCTAATGGGGGGATTCCAACAATGAGTAGCTGGAGCTGCTTTCTGCTGGCAAATAGAGAAAGTGAGTCAGAGTCAACATCAGGGTTGCTTCTACTCATTTGAGTGCTGTGCTGGTGTCCTTTAATACATGCCATGCTCCTTGAGGAGGGTCAGAGAAAACATGGATTATCTCCCTCCAGTCTTGTTGCATTAGCTCTCCCTGCCCCCTGGATGTGTGGCTGATGACTGTCCAAAACAGTGGTGCTAAAGGGGTGCTATACTTTCAGGACTTGCCTGGCTAGGTGCATGTGCTATTGGCCCACAGTCATCACAGTCCCTCATTGCAAATCCAAGTGAGATGTCTAACTGTGTGGGCTGAATAATGCCTTTTTGTTAGCAATCACTTTGGCAAAAAGAGTGGGAGGACTGTATGCAATAGCAATAAGTTCATCTTGCATGTATTGGTAGCCAAAAGCCACTGGGGTGCAGTTGTGGTTGAATCTTGGGTTATTGCCTCAAGTTATATTTTGTGATTCAGTTGATTAAAGGCAAACCTGTAGCGTTCCTTGCTGTGCCGGGTGTGTGACCTTCAACAATTTTTTGATTGGACGGTGGTCATCTGGTCCTCTGTCATGGAGGAAAGACATGTAAGCCTCCCTTGTCTAAAAAGAGGCTGGCCCACTGGGTGTTAGATGGCACCATGACATGCCACAGAGGTGTAATACTAGGGGAAGTTTGTGCTTCTGGTATCTGGACATCACAGTTCACTTTCTTTAAAGTTAACATTGCCCATCTATATTGTGAGTTCTGCAGTTATCTCTGAACAGTTAGGAGGGGTGAAATAGAAAATTTTGAGTGAAATAGAGCTAATTAAATGTAACTGTGATTCTGTGAATGCTGAGTAACCACCAAGGTGTTGTCATTCTATACTGTCACCTACCTGGTAAGAACTGGTAGTGAATGTAAAGAGAAAGGGAAAGATGGTTGAATGACCATCTTTATATGCAATATTTATTGCAAGTTCAAGTTCAAGTTCAAGTGGCTTTATTGTCATTTCAACCATATACATGTGGTACAGTGTATAGTGAAGCAAGACAACGTTTCTCCAGAACCAAGGTGCTACATATAAGACAACACAGAAGTACAAAGGTGCACGTGTGCAACAGAAGACAACATAAAGTTCTTGTGTGCAAACATGTGCAAACATGGCAGAAACAACATAAAGTGCAAGTGTGCAAATGTGCAAAAACTGCAAACAGTGCAGACATCATGAGACAAGACAAGACACTGTCATGAGACAGTGCAGACATCACGAGACAAGACAGTGCAACGCTAATCCAAATGTAATGTGCAAAATTGTAGAGGTAGATGAGTGTACATTTGTGTGTGTGTGTGTGTGTGTGTGTGTGTTTGTGTGTGTGTGTGTTAGTCCAGTCCCTGAGTGTTCAGGAGTCTGATGGCTTGGGGGAAGAAACTATTACAGAGTCTGGCATTGAGGGCCCGAATGCTTCGATACCTCTTGCCAGATGGCAGGAGGGTGAAGAGTGTGTTAGGGGTGTGTGGGGTCATCCACAATGCTGGTGGCTTTGCGGCTGCAGCATGTGTGGTGAATGTCAGTGATAGAGGGAAGAGAGACTCCAATGATCTTCTCAGCTGTTTTCACTATCCGCTGTAAGGTCTTGCGGTCTGATATGGTGCAGTTTCCATACCAGACAGTCATGCAGCTGCTCAGAATGCTCTCAATAGTCCCTCTATAGACAGTGGTGAGGATGGGTAGTGGGAGATAATCTTTCCTCAGCCTTCGCAGGAAGTAGAGACGCTGTTGCGCTTTCTTGACGATGGAGATGGTGTTGAGGGACCAGGAGAGGTTCTCCGCCAGGTGAACATCAAGGAATTTGGTGCTCTTGATGATCTCCACAGAGGATCTGTCGATGTTGAGTGGAGAGTGGTCGCTCCGTGCTCTTCTGAAGTCAACAATCATCTCTTTGGTTTTATCCACGTTCAGAGACAGGTCGTTGACTTTGTACCAGTCCGTTAGCTGCTGTACCTCCTCTCTGTATGCTGACTCATCGTTCTTGCTGATGAGTCCCACCACAGTCATGTCATTGACGAACTTGATGATGTGGTTCGAGATGTATGTTGCTGCACAGTCGTTAGTCAGCAGAGTGAACAGTGGTGGACTGAGCACACAGCCCTGGGGGGCCCCAATGCTCAGTGTGGTGGTACTGTAGATACTGTATCCAATCCAGACTGACTGAGGTCTCTCATTCAGGAAGTCCAGGATCCAGTTGCAGAGAGAGGTGCTCAGGCCCACAAAGGCTCAGCTTCCTAATCAGGTGCTGAGGAATTATTATGCTGAATGCTGAACTGAAGCATATGCATTCATATATAGGTCCTTATTGTCCAGATGTGGGAGGGCCAGCTGTAAGGTGGTGGTAATGGCATCATCTGTGGACCGGTTGGGGCGATAAGAGAACTGCAGGGGGTCCAGTGTGGGAGGCAGCAGGGTCTTGATGTGCCTCTCGAAGCAGTTCATCATGATGGGTGTGAGTGCGATGGGACGATAGTCATTGAGGCAGGACACTGAAGACTTCTTTGGCACAGGAACGATGGTGCTGGCTTTGAAGCACTTTGGGACAACAGCAGTGCTCAGGGAGATGTTGAAGATGTCAGTGAGAACATCTGCCAGTTGGTCTGCACATTCTCTGAGCACTCCCAGGGAAGTTGTCTGGTCCAGCAGCATTCAGTGGGTTAACTCTGTGAAGAGTTTTCCTCACATCAGCAGTGGTCAGACGCAGCACCTTATCGCTGTGAGAAGGGGTGGTCTTCCTCGCTGTTACGTTGTTCTGTGCGTCAAACCATACAAAGCGCATCTGGTAGGGAAGCATCACTGTCACACGCAGGTGTAGTTGTCCTGTAGTCAGTGATGGCCTGGATGCCCTGCCACATGCGCCGCGTGTCGCCACTGTCCTGAAAGTGGCTGTGAATTCTCTGGCCGTGTGCTCGCTTTGCTGCTTTGATGGCCCGAGACAGTTTGGCCCTCGCTGTTCTTCAGCAGCTCACGCACCTCTGCAGTCATCCACAGCTTCAGGTTTGAACGTGTAATGATGGTCTTGGAGGCAGTGACCTCATCTACGCACTTGCTGATGTAGCTGGTCACTGATGATGTGTACTCCTCCAAGTTGGTGTTGTCGCCATTGGTTGCAGCTTCACTGAACATATGCCAGTCAGTGTGTTCAAAACAACCCTGAAGAGCAGAGATGGCTCCTTCTGGCCAGGTTCTCACCTGCTTCAGAACCGGTTTGGTGCATCTGTCAAGCCACTGTATGCTGGCATTAGCATAACAGAGATGTGGACTGAGTAGTCGAGGTGGGAGCGGGGCTCCGTGCAGTACACGCCAGGAATGTTTGTGTAAACTAGATCCAGCGCGTTTGTCCCTCTCATTGCAAGTCCACATACTGATGGAATTTCGGGAGCACTGACTTGAGATTTGCATGATTGAAATCTCTGGCGACAATAAACAGTCCATCGGTTCTGCATCTTGCTAATATCCCTGTACAGCTCACAGAGCACAACCTTAGCGTTAGTGCTGGGGGGAATGTACACTCCAACAATGAGCATGGCGGTGAATTCCTGAGGTAAATAAAAACGTCTGCATCTAACAGTCACAAACTCCACAAGCGATGAGAAATAGCTTGAAACTAGCACAAAGTTCTTGCACCATTCCGTGTTATTGTAAACACACAAGCCACCACTGCGAGTCTTACCACACATAGCTTCTTTCCTGCCCGGCATGAAACGCAGTTAGCCTGGCTAGCTGAATGGCGGTGTCCGGAACTCTGTCGCTGAGCCATGTCTCCGTGAAAACAAAGATGCAGCAATCTCTAAACTCGTGCTGGGTAGTCCGCTGGAGTTGGATGTAATCCAATTTATTGTCCAGAGAGCAGACATTGGAAAGTAGGATAGACGAGATTGCCGACCTCTTATCGGGATTACCTCTTAGCCTAGCACAGACCCCCGCCCGATTGCTGTGTTTCCACTTCCTCGCACAGCACTTCCTCGCACACCGCTTTCACACCCTCCCCCGGCCACTGGCATCAGGCATCAGCCGAGGACTGGAAGCCTGGTTTCCGCAGCAACCCGAGGACACGTAGCATCTCCAAGAGGTCATCCTGCAGGTCAGTTTTTGAATATTCCTTAATATCCAGTAATGTTTGTCGTGGGTAGACATGAACACCGTTTGTTTTGGTGTCCATGTGCCTTCGGCATCATGTATTTCTACAGGACTTTGCTAAAGTAACTCAGCATGTGTTCACATCGGTGTGCATTTTGGTTCTATCTTGTATTTCTTCTCTACTGGTAAGGTAGTATTCTGAATTTTGTGTACTATATACTTGACTCAGTTGGACCTAGATTCTTGTATTGTTGTTTCTGTAGTGTTTAGAAGTGTCAACAGTAGCTCAACAGTAGTTTCATTCTCCCTTAAGGTGTGAATTGGGGGCAGAGCTCACTAACACGAATTAGTGAATTAGATGTAAACAGTTAGCATATTCCACAAAGGTTACAAACATAACTTAGAATAAAAGTGATAATTTAGTGGTGTCTATATTTGTCTATTTTCCCAATTTGGGTTTTCAACTCTAATACCCCTACTTAAACTCATTGATCTCACTCCTGACTAGACTGCTGACATGTGCCTCAAACCCATCTCTGTTCTCACATCTCTTAGACCCAAAAGATCTCATCCAAAATTCATAGGCCATATTACCAGTAACCGTATCTACCCTCCTCTGTTGTCCCACTCTCAAACAGTGGTGCTAGTTAGGCTCTGGAACTGCCAGTCTGCTGTAAATAAGGCTGATTTCATCTCTGCCCTTGCTTCCCATCTCTCTCTTGAATTTTTGGCCCTAACTGAGACCTGGATATCTCTACAGAACTCAGCTACACTGGCAGTTCTTTCCTCTACTTATGCTTTCTCACATGCTCCATGAGAAACTGGGAGGGGTGGTGGTACAGGTGCTGCTGTCGCGGAGTTGGTGCTTTACACCCCTCTCTCTGTCTCATCTTAACAGCTCATCCTTTGAGTTCCATGCTGTTGCAATTTACTCTCCAATTAAACTTCTCATCATTGTCATCTACCGCCCTAGGAAACTTTCTTGAAGAAATGGACACAGTCCTCAGTCTTTTCCCTACTGTCAATACCCCTCTCACTCTCCTTGGAAATTTCACTGACAAGCTTCAGTCCTCTTTCTTTCTCCCTCTTCTCTATTCCCGCTCTCTGATTTTCAACAAATGCTCTCCCGTACACAAAGGAGGAAATGCCTCAGACCTGGTCTTCAGCTATCCCTCCCCATCTTAAGACATCATTGCTAACCCACTTCACAGCTCTAATCATCACTTAGTTTCCTTTGCCATCACCCTACCTGCCCTTCCAAAAACCAGCTGTCAATATTTCTCTCCCACTCTGCAAAACCTCCACTATGTCTCCCCTTAATCCATCACTTGCTGCACTCTATCATACCTTCCAGACCCTGACTCCTTTTCTTCCCTTCCACTGGAGCTAGCCACAGACATGCTCCTCTTCTCACTTTCCTCAACTATGGATTTCCTCTGCCCACTATCTTCCAAACCCAGGAAGAACTCTCAGCCTGCTCCTTGCATGTGTTGCATAGCAAAGAGAGTTAAGAGCAGCAGAGAGAAAGTGGAAGAAATCACAACTTGACAGAGATCTGTCTTCTTACTGTGATCTCCTGTCCAAATTCTCATCTGATGTGACTTCTGCTAAGACTGCCTTCTATAAAGAAAAGCTGGAAATCTCTGCACAAGATCCTCACAAACTCCACAACACCTTTTCTTCATTACTCAAACCACCTCCTGCTCCATCCTCCCTGACTGCCGAAGACTTTGCCAACTTTATTGATGTGAAGATTCAACAAATCTGTCAGACATTCACTCCCACCCCAACTCCTTCACTTCACTTCCCCTTCCACTTCACTGGCACAGTTTTCAAATCTAGCAACAGATGAGATCCTGTAAGTCATCTCCTCGTGCAACCCTTCCACAATGCTCAAGACCTTATCCCCTTCATCACCAGCATCATAAATAGCTCCATAACATCTGGTCATGTACCAACAGTATTCAAAAGAGCCAGGGTTATTCCCATCCTGAAGAAACCCACTCTGGATCCCTCAGACATCAGCAACTACTGACCAATATCACTTCTCTCTTTTCTTTCTAAAATCCTTGAACACACTATCTACAATCACCTGTCTCCCTATCACTCACAGAACAACCTCTAGCATCCTAATCAGTCTAGTTTCAAAGTGGCACATTCCACAGAGTCTGCCCTTTTGGCTGTCACTGTGAAACTACATGCTGCAAATACAGCCAAAGTGTCATCAGTCCACATCCTCCTTGACCTTTCAGCAGCATTTGGCACAGTCAACCACAATACTCTCTTGTCCATCCTTAGGAGTCCTGGAAATCATGGCTCAGCATGGCAATGGCTCGCTTCCTGCCTAGAAGACCGGTCATATGAGGTGACATGGAAGGGATCCACATCTACTCCATGCAGGCTCTCCACTCGTGTCCCTCAGGGCTCGGTACTTGGTAGTCTTCTGTTTTCCCTCTTAGACTAGCTTTCTTGGTGAGGTAATATCCTTACATGGGTTCTCATACCACTGCTATGCAGTAGACACTCAATTAATCCTCCCCTTTAATCCTTTAAAAAAAATTTATTTCCTCCCTCAGTCACTAATGTTTCTGCCCGGATCTCTGCATGTCTGGGAGATATCAGCTGAAACTCAGCCCCAGAAAAACTGAAATGCTATTCATTTCAGCTGATTCATCCCCACATCAGGATCTTGTGATCTCCCTGGACAACTCTTTGATCTCTCCTTACCTTGCGGTAACTATGGACAATTTTTTTTCAAAACACTAATGCTTGCCTACAAAGCCAAAAATGGACCATCACCCTCCTACCTCAAAGCACTTATCACACCCCACACTGCACTGCGCTCCCTCCGATCCTCCAGCATCTCAAGAAAGACATGGATTTAAACTCTTCTCTCTTTTGGCACCTAGATGGTGAATGAATGAACTTCCCCTAGATTTCCAAACAGCTGAGTCACTGGGTTTATTCAAGCAACGACTAAAGACCTACCTCTTTCAGAAGTACTTGGACTAGCACTTTATTTATTCTTCACTAAAAAAAAACACCTTTCTGTACTACTTGTCAACACGGTTGTAGTGTGATGGTATTCTTAGCCCAGGTCCTAGTGAATCAGTATTAGAATATATTTACTGATAGAGACTTCAAAGCACTTATGTAAGCTACTCTAAATAAAGGTAAATGTAAATGTAAAAGTAAATTTTCACATGCACAAAAGAATGTATCTACTAGATGATTCTCAACACTCCTTTTGGTTATTTGGGGTTCAGTGAAAAACAGTTACATAATTAATCTTATGAATACATACTGCTTTAAGGGAATGACAGACAAGTAATTTGTTAAGCCTTTGGTACTGAACTCAGGCTTACTGTTGCACTCTTTATCCTTGTGGAATTTACAATGAAAAGAAGTTGCCCAGATTTAATGATCATCACATTTTATAATGACTGCTCAGAGCAGCTGAAGTTGCCTGAAGTGTGTATACATCAGATTAACTTTAAAGTAGTGTTAATTAAAACCCTTATATTCCCAGCTTTCCTTTCTCCTCCACATTTCCATTAGATACAACAATACATTGCTTTTAAATAGAAAGTGCCAAATTAAAGGTGCCTCACTGTCATTTGGCATAATTCTCTCTGGGCGTGAATGAGACAAGGCCCCTCAAGGCCCACTTCAGCATAATAAAGTGCACTTCTCTGTTCTAGTTTATTATTTAGTGATTCAGGGGCATAGAATGAAGAGTACTCAATGTAGGAGAGTGGATACAAGGGCAAAATCTCATTTCAGCTCAGGCGGGACAATAAACATGACATTTTCTCAAGAACATTTTCTGAAAGGGACATCAAAAGACCTGCTGTAGCTCACATGATTAATAATATTAAGGCTCCAGTAATTACTACTACAGGACAACTATGTATTTTTCAGGGTTTTTTTCAGAGTTACACATTTATTCATCATCTGAAACATTCATTTGGGCTATCTGAAATAGGCATTCAGGTAAACAGTGTCTATTGCCAATTGACAGTAACTGTGGAATATGAAGAGCAATAATATAAAATAAGTATAAGAATACGTTCAACCCGTTCAATACGTTAGTCTTTTTACAGCTTGTGCACAATACATTATGCAGGCCTGTGGGAATGACAGTCTCAGGCTTTTCAATCAATCTTTATTGATCCTGACAGGAATTGTTCTGGATTTGGTCTGTATTCTTTAAATGATTTAATGGACAACCACTTAATATGGGAGTATCAATGGGTGTGTACGGGTGTGCCCTGACTAAGCTTGTATTAACAGAAATGATTGCTTTACAATAAACATTTAAGCTCAAAAACAGTATTGCTCCGAAAGCAAAATAAATACCTCAAAATGAGTAAATGACTGATCCAGATAAATCAACCAAAATGTTTAATTTGTTTTTCTATTGTGTCACAAAACAACAGTTATCACCAACTAAATGCCACCCAAAGTAAGACAACATAAAGATATACAGAATATACTATACAGTTTTTGCCTCAATTTATAATCATATAGGTTGCTGCTCTATAATCATGATTGAGGTAGGCAGTGGATCAAACCACTGTGAGGCATATAATGGGGTAGCATTTTTTTTAATTTTATAAAATGGAAATATATGGTTAAATGTAGAATTTGTATGGACTCATCCTCATTACCATCAAATAAACTGATTAAATTTTGTCACTGATTCACAGTCAAGGTATATTTTCAGAATATTTGAAGCATACAAATTAGTAACAATGAGAACTAGACTTGTTTGTGGCTGAGACATCCCCATTAACACTGTTGGCATTGATTCCTCCTTGCTCAAAATGTATTTTTAAAGTAAAGCCTTTGAAATTACACTTCAGTTTGGTGTAAGGATGTACACTTGAATAAACGCATATCTCAGCATACTGAAGAATACTTAAACTAAAGGATGTTTCATTGGCATGTCAACTTAAGTGTACTATTTAAAAAGTATGCTTTAAAGAAATAAATTTTCTTTATAATTTAAGAAGTTCACTTCAGTAAATGTATTTTTATATATTGAAATATACTTATACAAAATTATATTTAATGTTCTTGTCAACTTGATTATATTATTTAAAAGGACAATGTTTAAAAAATGTTAATTTTTTATTTTATCCATTAAAGTGGTCCACTTCTCTGATGTTCTTTCTCAACACAGTAAAGAGTTGTCAACTGGCAGACTGCAGTCATATTAAACTCACTATATTACTAGAGGGTGTTTTTGTAAAGCCAAGGGGTTCTAATTTATGCATTATTTAACTTAATCAGTATCATTTCATTTGGCTTTATTTAGGGGTTTACTTACCTTTTCTGGTGTTGTATAATTAATATGTTCATCAACTCAGACAGAGTGAATTCCTCTATATAACTTGGTTTGTTGCACATTAACTGCTTTCAACTAAATGTCATTAGGTGCAATTACTGATATACATTTGTAAATGTTAATGCGTGTCCAAGGATCCATCCATCCATCCATTATCTATATCGCTTTATCCATCTGGGTCGCGGGGAAGCTGGAGCCAATCCCAGCATCTT
>JAQQZU010024537.1:0-11184 GCA_030068025.1 Parauchenoglanis punctatus | reverse complement strand
TGCAAGACTGTTCATGGTGATTCGTTTCGAGTCCTATGCCATTGTAGCAGAACCGCTCATGTCAACAGCAGTCCAATCACAGCTCTAGGAGTATGTTGAGGCAGTTTATATGGTGCAATATTTAACAGAAACAAGTGGTTTCCAATTGATGACATCAACCAGGAGTAGGACACCAGGATGGGTCAGGCAGGTCCGGAAAGAAGAAGGGGTCAGGATCACTGGATTCTCAGGAGTAGCATGTACAGATCGACAGACAGACAGAAAGGCAGAGAGGGAGAGAGAAGGGAAAAAGCAGATTGTTAAGTATGGTCATGGTCACCTAACAGTAAGGAACAGAGTATATTTTGTGCTCAGTGCAAGCAGGAACTCCGGCAGGACTAGCTATGACAGCATAACTAAAAGAGGGAGCCAGCAGGTAACACAGACAAGAACTATATATGTATGGCAAGAACATGAACAATTTCACAACACTTCATAAATGTTTTATTTTATCTGAATGGTAAATTCAAAGTATACAAGCTATCTGAATAATAGTCACATAAAAACATTAGATTTTCAGGCCAGTTTTTGGCTAACTGAACAATGTCAGCAGCCAAGCTAAAGAAAAGCCAACTTAGCTAGCTAATTGATCTAGACATAGTTCTCTAAGGTCATTTATCATTAGATATTAGGGATATCATTAGGGATTCTAGCAAATACCTATATTTCTAAGCAAAGTTTTTATAAAAATATGTTTTTTCACATTCCCACATTTAAAAGTTAACATTCTGTTTTTTTCTACTTTTTAACTGTTTATAAATTTGGGTGAAAGGTCAGGCCTAACCCTTGCAAGTGAGCAGGAGGATAAACACTGCTGGCATTTTGTGTAGGTGTGTACGGAATGATTGAGCATACTGATTGTCTCCTAATCTTAAATAAATTTTATGTAATTAATATTGTATCTGTAACCTGAATGCACAGCATCTGTAAGTGCATGAATAGATGATTCAAGTTGGCAGTGTGAGTTTTGTCTGCCACAAATGCACAGATTTAAGGTGGGTCCATAACAGACTCATAGAGACTCATGAACCTAACACGCACTGGATCTGGGCTAAAACCACTAAACAGAGTTGATTGTTAGAATGTGCCGAAAGAAAAGCTGATCTAGATCAGTCATCTGCTGTCTGGGTGTCTGACTCTGTCCCGAAGTCACAAAGGAGTGAAATGACTGAGACTTTTATATGGATATGCCATGCAGTAGTCTAGATTCATGAACCGATTCTGCACTGGAGCTGGTCAAGATCTGCAAATGGAGGTGACTGTATGTAGATCTACTGGAGGCACGGGCGTCACCACCATTATAGCTGAGGGGCACATGTCCCCCCCACATTTCATAATTATTCATTTGGACCCCTCCAAATTTAACAGAAAATATTAGTTCACCCAGCTCTGTTTCTATTGCTTCATGAAAGAATCCATTCCACTTGATGGATATGAGAATACACACACCACTGAAATCCCACTTCGGGTTTTCCGGGTTACCGACAACAGCTCACCGCACGAGGTGAAGTGACTCGTCAGTACAGCCACAGACAGTAAAGCTGCTCAGTACTGGAGGAGGTAACGTCAGCCTCATTGCCTTCTCACAGTGTCCAACTTTTGCTAAAACCTTATTCTTTTGATATATGCCTTCAAAATTAACCCTAGGCCTTTTCAACTAAACAATGAAATATCAGGAGTAGCCTAAGCTTTGCCTTATTTACTTTAACAGTAGGGTATTATTTTATAATTTATAATTATTTTTATAATTTTGGTGATAAATTGTGTCACATTCATTTCATTATCTTAGGCAAAGTAGTGGGTAGCAGTTAAAACAGGCTGATGAATATGGACTAGTTGAATGAGAACTTACTGTTGAGTCTCTAAAATAGTCATTGAATAAGTGTCTTTTGTAGGTAACATTAGGTGTTTAACAACCTGTTAAAAATACACCAGAATGCAGGAAATGGCATCTAATTCATTAAAAAATGTATGGGGGAGGACACACAGACCCCCTGCCAGTGTGTCCCCACCACATTCAAAATGCTTCTGATGCCCCTGTCTGGAGGAAACGCTGATCCAGCTCAGAGTTGTCTGGTATCTGGATATACTCTTGTGCATTTCATGATTGACAGGTCAGCCAAGGAAAAGAGCAGCAGCTGATGACAGAAACACTGTGAAAGTTGTGAATAAAAAAAACCCAAAACAACAGTGAAATCACAAACAACCTCCACAGGGCATGGTGGAGATCTGACAAGACGACTTTGAGAGCAGAAATATAGAGGTCATACCAAAGTATAACACCCACTCATCAGCAGGAAAATAAAGAAAATTCCAGATTGAAATTCACAAAGAAATACAGATATGAGCCACAGAAGTTCTGGAACCAAGATGAACCTCTATCTGCAGCAGCTAAATAAACTCAGAAGTCTGCAGAAACATTCTGTCTGCCAATATACAGAGAAATGCATCCAATCTAACTGGGAGGAACTTCATCAGGCAGCAACACCATCCATCCATCCATTATCTATACCGCTTTATCCGTCTGGGTCGCGGATGCAGCAACACAACGACCAAAAACACACCACCAACACAACAAAGGACTTCATCAGGGGAAAGTGAAGGTTTAGACTGACTGAGTCAATCTGCAGACTGAACCCAACTGTGCAGCATTTCACCTCCTGAAGGGAGAAACCCCCCAAAACACACAAAAACTCAAAGAAGCTGTGCTACAAGTCTGGAAAAGCATCACAAGAGAAGAATGCATCAGTATGATAATATCATTGGTTCACTGACTTCATAGTTATTGCAAGCAAGAGATATGCAACCAAAGACTATTTAAGATTGTTTGTTACAATAGGTTTGCTCTCCTAAAGATCGGGTGATCTGACATCAAAGGTGCCATGTTCTAAATTGTTTAACACCTCTAGATGTACATATCAGGAAACAAAAGCTGATATTCTGATCTATCATCTTATATTCCTTTTCTGATCTCAAAACCAAATGTCTTTAGTGTATAACAAAAGAAAAATGGCCTTGAGATTCCAATACTTTGTTGGGGATTGTAAGTCTATCATATATATTATAATTCATAAATATGTTATATTTAACTAAAAAGATAAGGGTCAACCTATCCTTTTTCTATTCAATAACCATACAATGTATCATTCTGTTGTGATTGCAGATGTTGTTCAAATAATGAGACTGTTAATCGATAAAAGAAGGAAAATGGTTTAAAAACATTAATTTTTCAGCAACAGAATTGACAGGGATGTCTCTGCTGCCAACAAGTGTAGCCCTTTTTGTTACTAATTTGGTATGCCTGAAACATTCTAAAAATATACTTCAGACAGGGAGGAAACTATTGAAAAAATTATTTAAGATATTTGACCTTCCTGTGAATTTGACCATGTTTAGATCTATTCCAAAATCCATCCATCTCCAAAATCATCCACTCAGTTCATCTGCTGGTGACATTCCATGTAAAAATTCCATGTAAATCCTACAAACATTCAAACACTTGCTCTTAAGATATCACACTAGTGAGAATGGACTAAGGAGAACTAAAAGATGGACAGATGCACAGACTCCCTGGAAACATAATGCCTCCAAGCATAAAAAACCTGGAAGTAGGGGAGGTCTCATGCTCATATACTTTACCCTCTCCCCCTCTCTGCAACATGGCACCCATCGCTTTGATAATTTGATCATGTTTAATGTGCATTTGTTTTGATTTGTGTCATGCTTTCCCCCCTTCTTGTTATTAGTTTATTGCCCTGTTGTGTCTTGATGGTATGCACTTGTATACATTCTTGATTAGTAATCTCTTAAAGCCCCTCTGTTTTTAAGCGAAATCTGTGTCCTGTTTCATCCCCTCATTACACATTACACTAACAGTATTCGGGAGAACTTATCACGGTTTTTCAGAGAAATGACAATCTGTGGTTTTTGAGCAAGAGAGAAAGAGAGATAGATGCTGGTGATAACAGGCACCAAGTTGTCTCTCGGGTATTTTCAAACATTAAATGAGCAGGCCAACAAACTCGAGTTCAGTAAATTTGAGTTCAGGACAGCGGCATCTCTCAAGGTTACTGACCCATGTTAAGCAAAGCAAAAAGGGGGGAATCAGCAGGACTTGGCATGGGCCCTCATTGATCAACATTTTGTAAAAAGGTTTCTAAATTCTGTCTTATTAATAAAATTTAGAACGTCCATAAGTACAAAAAAAAATTGGTATTTATTAAATGTTCAGATTATCAACCAGAGTTGAAAAATCCCACATGTTCTAAGCTATCATGTTTGTGCAAGTTTGAGTCATTTGCATTCAGACACACCCCCAATTAACCATATATGGTAACAAAAGATACCTCTAAGAACCATGTGAAAATTGTTTATTTTACTCTCTGGAATAATGCAAAGAGAGCGAAGAAAATAAACTAGAGTTAAGGTCAGGGAATTCATGCATTTAGTTTCTTGCTCCAACATAGGTCCCAAATCATGGCATAAATCTATTAATATCAGTTTTGGGAAGCAGTACCACTACTACTCAGCAGCCACTCTGTGCTCTCAGTAAACAGATCAGCGCACTCTCTGAAAACACTCACTGCAGAGCACATGGTTTTCTAAATCTTCCAGTAATGCAGGACAAGCCATGTTACATTTTCAAACGCCTGTCACAGATGTCTTTTGTAGATATTGACAACAATTAGGTTACATGTCTTTTTTAACTATACAAAATTATTATTTGACTAACTATTAATCAATGAACATACAAAACACATGTGTATGTTAAGATTGTTTAATGCATGGTGTGGCACTCGCAATGCTTTCTATCTGCAGTTCCCCTGTTCTGCCACTGGATGCTGAGCAGAAGCCTGGTCAGAGCTGTGCTTATATTTACACACATTCATAAGTACAAGTACATTTTCATAAATTCCACACTTTGCGTAGGAATTCTCAAATTCACCCATTACGCACACATCTATGAGTATGCACTGATGATAAATGAGGCCCTGGATTGTAAGATGAAACTGAACTAAAACAGGGATCTGTGTTTTAATGTTAACAGAAACATGGATAACCAAGACTCAGTTATTCATCTACAAACTCATTCCATACACCATAGCAAATGGACATCTGAAGAGCAGGAGTCCTATTGAAAGACTGTGCATGTGCCAGTTGATCATCAGTCCACAAACCGCAAGCAGAAAGTTCAAAATTTCCAATAAGTCAAACATTAAAGGCTGTATTGAACAGTGTAATAGATTTCTCCTTGCCTTAGTTAGCTTGCATGACCAAATCCCTTAGGTAAAATTAGAGGGTCAGGTAGTGTTAACATTCTTTCCATGATGCTAAATTTAGATAAATTAAACATCATTATACCACATGATTATGGCATACCTTTAACCAAGCAAGGTATGAATTATTCCTCTGTATTTAACCCATCCAAGCATTGAACACACACCAAGAGTAGTAGGCAGCTCTATGCTGCAGTGCCCAGGGAGCAGTTGAGCATTAGGTGCCTTGCTCACTCTCCCTACCCACACATTCTTTCTGCCGGTTCAGGGAATCAAACCAGCGCAAACCCGCTTCTCTAGCCTTTAGGCCACGCCTGCCCCATCATATAAATCATGTAGAACTTACCATGTTCCTGGATTGATAAGCAACTCCTTCCTTTCAGGTAGTAAGCTGTTGCTAATTCAGTTTAAATTAGCTTACCCAGTGTTAGTGATATGACAGGTTGCACAAACTGAGTAATTAATATATGTATATAGTTTCAGAAACTACATTTTTAAACTGTAAAATCATGAATATACTCAATATCACAACAATATCCATTATAGTATATAAACCTTATATTATATGTTAACCCTGCAGGGAGTATCATGATTTTTGGAAAAGTATTGTAAAGAAAACATTACTAAAACAATGTCACTAAAACATAGGACTTAAAAGTAAGTTTAAAATTACCTTTCTAAAATGGCCCTCTCTAGTCTTTGTTATGGATCTGGTGGTAGAGTTTAGCTGCAGTTTCTCACATGTGCAGAAAATGTGAGGTTAATTGAGCTCTTGTTTGATAATCTTAGTGAATCAGAGCGAGGCTATTTACATGTTTAATTTTAAAGACACTCCCCCAAACTCAGCCTGTTAAGTTTTTATACCATTCTGAAATGGCACGAGGAAAATAAACTATTGCAGGGTTTTTTAAATTTTTTTAAAAAAATACTTTATAAAAGCATCCCAAGCAATATTATAAAAATACATGTAAAGTGTGTGACAATTCTGCTTTAAAGCATTAAAATATGCAGCATATCATTTATTCATAAATTAAACCAGTGGTAATTACTTTAAGACTACTGTTATGCACAGCCTAGGGGAAACTGGAGCATAGCATAATCAAGGTCTTCCCTTTTCCCCCCACTCCCAAAAACAACCAGTGCCAGTGAGTTTGCAGTCCAAAAAAGAATTGATTTATTCATCAATCAGGGTAAGAATAGACATCAGGGTGAGCATGACCAAAATAACAAACAAAATAATCTAGAATAGGGTCCACCAACTTACCTAAACAACAACAACAATAAAAAAAACCAGAAATAAATAAAGGCCTCTTATCTGCCTTCCAAACATAAACAGAAGATAATCTGCCCCAAAATAAAAAGCTTCTCACCCCAACAGTTACCAGGATTGCATTCAAAAGGATGTTAACTTTATATACAACAAGTTTCACTCTGAACAGTTAATGTAACACTAAATCAACAATCACTCAGCAGAACTTTATGGCATAGTGTAGTTGGGCATTCAGGAAAAAACAAAGTGAATATGTTATCAACAGGTGCCATTTTAAATTAGGCATCACCAGTCTCTGGTCCAATCAGCAAACGTGACCTACAACTCAACAAACAAGCTAGAAGAAAAACACAAAATAGGTGAACAGCACCACCCTCAGGCAGGGAAGGAAAACAATAAAACAAAATGCACTTAAGTGCAAATAAACACGCAGATTACGACCTAGGTCATACCACTACATGGGAAGGCCAGCTTTCTGGATGCATGGTTTCACTGTGATTGAATGTGAATGTGAGTGTGGGCGGGAGTCTTTTGCACAGGAAAAAATATTGCAATGTTTACTGGACAGTGCACTTTTTGTTTGCTCTACCTGGATGCATGGCTTCTCTTAATGATGATTGGTAGACCTTTTTAAATGGCGGAACCTTTTAACCAATTGCTAATCAGTAAATTGGCAATGAACATGGCTGAAATGTAAACATATCGGAATCTGCGCCAGTTGGAATTGCTTGCTAAACTGACCAGCTGCCAGCTGCACAGAGTCGTCACTCAGGTTCCACTATATTTAGATTATTTTGTTCTATACAAAAATGTAGAAATACCCAGAGAGTTTGTTTTAGTAACCTAAATAACATAGAATTAGATCACAATTATGGAATGTACAGCCAGCGCCTTTGATCTAAAGCTAAGACTGTTAAATATTAGATATTTTACATTTAAAGCGCTTATTGTTACTGAAATTATTACTGGTCAGGAGCTTAATGTACTGTGTTTAACAGAAACTTGGATTAGACAAAATGTAGTATGTAGCATTAAATGAAGCAATACCACCTGGATATATACACTGTCCTTGTCAAATTGGCAGAGGAGGAGGCATCATAGTTATTTAAAATAATATTCTAGGCATGACACAATAACCTGGACATGAATTCAACAGAGTTGAAGTTCTTTATACTAACATACATACATAGCTACATAAAATGTCTACTTAATCATTTCCACTAAATATTTACAAAGTATTTACAGATGCCCGGGGCTGTATTCTGAATTTCTACATTAATTTGCAAATTTTGTATTGAACCTACTTGTTTTTGTAGCCAAAGCAGTACGTATTGGAGACTTAATATTCATTTTGATAACCTGGAAAATCCTCTGAGAACCCTCTGAGTGTTTATGTCTATTCTAGACTCAGTAGGGGTTAAGCAGTATATAATAGGACCCACTCATAATGGTGGTCATACACTTTATTTAATACTGACATTTGGATTAAATACATAAAATTTAATCACACTGCCAGTCTGAAGCTATCTAAGAGCCTTACCTCATCTCATATAAAATTCTAGTCATAATACATGCAGTTCACATTGCTCTGGCATCAAGCATACAATCATCCCAGCTACTGTGCATAGTTTTATTGAAAATCTCCCAGAATTGTCCACCTTGAATGCTTCACCATCTAGCCCCACATAACTAAAACAGGTGACTGAATGTTTGGCATCAGTGTTCCGCATTAGTCAAGAGAATGTAGCTACACTTAAAATGAAAAGAGAGAAAAAAACTAAGACCCTGGTATAACAATCACACACAAACCTAAAAACAGACCACTAAAAACTTAAAATGTAAATGGTGTCAAACTAAATTAGAACTAAAACTAAATAAGCCATTAGAATGTTTTAAACCCCTTCCAGAGATTGAACTAATCTCACCAATTTCCTCATCAAAATCATCAACCTGTGTATTAGATCCTTTACCTACATGTTTCATCAAACAGTTAATACCAGAAGTAATTGAACCTATTCTAATAATAATCAACTCTTCCCTTAGCATTGGCTATAAACCTAAATCCTTTAAATTAGAAGTTATCAAACCCATGATTAAAAAAACCTGATCTTGTCCCCCATCAGTTTTAGATTAGATTAGATAGCTTTATTGTCTGTTTTGCAGTAAAAAACAGAAATTTGTCTTTGACACGGCTCCACAGATAAAATTAAAAACCATCCCAATAAAAACATTATAAACATTCTTTTAAAAAAAAACAACAACACACAAAGCAACAATAAAACAGTGCAATCTATCCTATGCTATTTAAATAAGTTATTGCAGAGGGGATGAATGACTTCTTGTAAATGTTTTTCCGGGCCAATGGGGTTCTGCATCGCTTGCCTGATGGCAGCAGAGTAAAAGAGTGGTGCAGGGAGTGAAAAGGGTCCTCAGTGATAAGGGTGGCTTTCCTCACCACAGAGCGCCTGTACAGTTCAGTCAGAGGAAGTTGAGGTGTTCTGGTTATTTTACTGGCTTGATTTATTAATCAGGAGAGCTTTGTTTTGTTCTTGATGGTAAGGAAGTTAAACCAGGTTGAAATATTATAGATGAGAATGGATTCAATAAGTGATCTGTAAACGAGGGTTAAAATGTCTTTACTGATGTTAAAAGCACTTAATTTTCTGAGCAGGTAGAGATGCTGCTGTGCTTTTTTGTAGACAGTATTTGAATGTTCAGAAAAGGAGAGACAGGTGTCGATCTCTATCCCCAGATATTTAAAACTCTGTACCTGCTCCAGCTGACCATGCAGCTGGAACAGGATCTCTTGTTTTTTTTCCTCTCAGTTCACAGTACAGCTCTTTAGTCTTTGAAATGTTTAGCTCTAATGAGTTTCCTGCAAAAGTTTGCACCAGGGTGTAGACTTCCTCTTGGTACCATGTCAAGGAGGGCACGTCGGTGAGATGGGCCACCAGGGCCATGTCATCCGCATATTTGAATAGTGACATTCCTTCTCTGCTGGAAGTAATGCTGTTAGTGTATGCAGAGAAGAAAATGGGAGAGAGAACAGAGCCCTGGGGCAGCCCTGTCTTTAAAACCAATAAACTAGATTTAAAACCATTTAAATATACATGCTGTGGTCTATCCTCTAAAAAATTCTTTATCCATAAAATCAGTGCAGGGTGAACCTGAAGTTCAGAGAGGTGGTGCAGCAGAATGTTGGTATTTACAGTATTAAAAGCTGATGAGAAGTCCATAAATAAAATCCTGGTATAGGGGTGTGCAGAGTCCAGTTGTTTGGTGACATCATCTAAAAGCATAAATGTTGCATCCTCAGTAACACGTTTTGCTTTGTTTATGATTTATCAGAAAGCCCACCCATCAACAGCCTGCACACAACGTTTTCCAAACACTTGGACAGGACTGATGTCAGGGCCACCGGACTATACTCCGTCAGATCCTTGGGTCATGTTTTTTGGGGGATTGGGATAATTTCTGATTCCTTCCACTGGTTGGGGACAATGCCGGTGTCCAGAAGGTGCTGAAACAGCCTGGTGAACACTCCACTTAGCTCAGTGGAGCATTCCTTGAGTACCCTGCCTCTTAGTCTATCAGGGCCAGCAGCTTTATTCGGGTTTACTCTTCGTAGGACAGAAGTGATCATCTGGTCATCAATAATGGGTGCTTGAAGGGTGGAGCGGGGGGTTTCCCGAGACCAGGTAATTGGTATGCTTTTTTTGTTGAAACGTGTGAAGAAGCTGTTAAATTGTTCTGCAAGAGTGATGGGGTCTGAACAGTTAGCCCTTACTGGTTTTACTGTTCTGCCCATGATGGTGTTTAGGCCCTGCCATGCTTCTCTTACATTCCCTGATTTTAATTTCTTCTCCACACTGTCCTTAAACCTCATTTTAGTTAATCTGGCCTTCCTCCTGAATTCTTTCTGGAGCTCCCTCACCCTGACTTTGTCTCCTTGTAAAAAAGCTAATTTCTTTTGAACTAAGCAGGCTTTCATGTCCTTGGTAATGCACTTTTTGTTATTTGGATATATGATTACAGTTTTAGTAGGAGTGACAGTTTCCTCACAGAATAAAATGTATTCTGTGAGTGTATCGGAAAGCCTGTTAAGATTATTTCCACAGTCATTAAAAAATAAATCCTAATCCGTCAACTCGAAACAGCCTTTTACTGTCTCTGTTGCATCCTCATTCCATACCCTGATGGTCTTTGTTATTATTTCCCCTGTTATCAGTTGTGGCCTGTATTTTGGTAACAGCAGGATCACGTTGTGGTCAGACAGTCCAAGAGGTGGGCGTGATTTAGAAACATATGCCCCAGGTATGTTGCCAAAGCACAAATCCAGTATATTCTGATTTCTTGTTGGAGTTGTGACATATTGCTCTAGATTGGGAAGAAGAGTGGAAATATCACACCTGTTAAAATCACCCATTATAAAAACTGGCTGCTCTCTGGTCTGAGTCACCACTTTATTATAGTGTTTGGATATGTGCGCAGATTACCAACTATAGGCCAATATCAAACCTCCCTTTTATTTCCAAGATCCTAGAAAAGGCTGTAGCACAGCAGTTATGCTCATACCTACATAGGAATAGCATTCATGAA
>JAQQZU010024536.1:0-11186 GCA_030068025.1 Parauchenoglanis punctatus | reverse complement strand
GAATTCCAGCGTGGTACCATGATAGGATGCCACCTGTGCAACAAGTCCAGTCGTGAAATTTCCTCACTACTAAATATCCCACAGTCAACTGACAGTGATATTATAACAAATTGGAAGCGATTGGGAATGACAGCAACTCAGCCACAAAGTGGTAGGCCACATAAAATGACAGAGCTTGGTCAGCAGATGCTGAGGCGCATAGTGCGCAGAGGTCGCTGACTTTCTGCAGAGTCAGTCGCTACAGACCCCCAAACTTCATGTGGCCTTCAGATTAACTCAAGAACAGTGTGTGGAGAGCTTCATGAAATGGGTTTTCATGGCCGAGCAGCTGCATCCAAGCCATACATCACCAAGTGCAATGCAAAACGTTGGATGCAGTGGTGTAAAGCATGCCGCCACTGGACTCTATAGCAGTGGAGACGCGTTCTCTGGATGAATCACGCTTCTCCATCTTGCAATATGATGGACGAATCTGGGTTTGGCAGTTGCCAGGAGGACGGTACTTGTCTTACAGCATTGTACCAAGTGTAAAGTTTGGTGGAGGGGGGATTATGGTGTGGGGTTGTTTTTCAGGAGCTGGGCTTGGCCCCTTATTTCCAGTGAAAGGAACTCGGAATGCTTCAGCATACCAAGAGATTTTGGACAATTTCATGCTCCCAACTTTGTAGAAACAGTTTGGGGATGGCCCTTTCCTGTTCCAACATGACTGCGCACCAGTGCACAAAGCAAGGTCCGTAAGGTCATGGATGAGCGGGTTTGGTGTGGAAGAATTTGACTTGGCTGCACAGAGTCCTGACCTCAACCCGATAGAACACCTTTGGGATGAATTAGAGCGGAGAATGCGAGCCAGGCCTTCTCGTCCAACATCAGTGTCTGACCTCACAAATGTGCTTCTGGAAGAATGGTCAAAAATTCCCATAAACACATTCCTAAACCTTGTGGAGAGCTTGCCCAGAAGAGTTGAAGCTGTCATAGCTGCAAAGGGTGGGCCGACATCATCTTGCTCTTTAAACTTTAAATTTAAATTTAAAAAGTTGGCAGAATTAAAGGCTCTGGCAGCTGCATGTAAATCAGGGGCAGGAAAAACATGTAATATATTTACGGATTCAGCATATGTGTACGGAGGTTGTCATATGTATGGAGTAATATGGACTCAGAGGATTTGTACATGCAGATGGCACTAGGATTGCTCATGGGGAAGATATAGGTGATCTGTTGTAGGCAGTGCAGTTGGGGGACAAAATTAGCTATAGTTGAATGTGAAGGTAATAAGACAGACTCCTCAGTGATATCTAGAGAGAATAACGCAGCTGACAAGGCAGCCAAACAGGTGGCAAGTATGCATGCTCAAATCAGGAGGGACAGATTGCAGAGGTCCGAGATGAGGGAGGAGGTGATGTTAGAGTAGCGGCTCTAACATCTTTAAAGGAAACCCAAGAGGCAGCTTCAGTGTATGAGAAGAGTGTATGGGAAAGATGGGGAGCTGTGAAGGATGACAGGAATTTGGAGAACTGTGAAAGGACATTTTGTAGCGTCACCCTATTAACAATTTTGGTAAAAGACAAATGGGGTGGACCATGTGTGTAGGGGGGAGATAATAAAAAGGATTCAACATGTGTGGTGGTCACAATTTCTGACAGGTATCGTAGATAAAGCACTCAAGTAGTGCATAATGTGTGTGCAATATAATGTAAGGAATTCATTCACAGCACTACTGGATGCAATACCACCTCCTGATGCTCTGTTCAGGCACTTACAGACTATAAAGACCCCACCCACAAATGGTTGGAAAATATTGGTACATATTGTTCATGGAGGATAGGTTCAGTATACGAGTGGAAGCCCATGCAGCAGCAAAAAATTAGACAATGACAACATCTACGTTTCTACTGAGGGAAGTATCCCCTGGGTTTGGAATTCCAGATAAGTTGAGTTACATTTACGGCATTTGGCAGATGGCCATTTTTGGCCCTTATCCAGAGTGACTTACATAAGTGCTTTGAAAAAACAACAGTAAATATATTCTGATACTGGCTCACTAGGACCTTGGCCAAGAATACTATCACCATACTATCAACCAGTTGAGCAGTTCTGGAGGATTGGAGGGAGAGCGGTGCAGTGGGGGGTGTTATAAGTGCTTTGAGTTAGGAGGGTGCTGGTCCATTTTTGGCTTTATAGGCAAGCATCAGTGTTTTGAATCTGATGCAGGCAGATACGGGAAGTCAGTGAAGGGAGCATAGCAATGGAGTGGTGGGAGAACTTGAGAAGGTTGAAAATGAGTTGTGCAGCTGCATTCTGGATCAGTTGCAGGGGTCGAATGGTGCTCAGAGGCAGACCTGCTAGGAGTGGGTTACAGTAGTCTAGTCTCGAGATGACAAGGGATCGAACAAGTATCTGAGTGGCCTGTGTGGAAAGAAATGGACGGATCCTTCTGATGTTGAAGAGGATAAATCGGCATGAGCAAGAAAGATGAGCAATATGAGAGGAAAAAGATAGGCGATTGTCCATAGTTACCCCAAGGTTACGTGCAGTGACCGAAGGAGTGATCAAAGAGTTGTCCAGGGAGATCACAAGATCCTGATATGGGGATGAATCAGCTGGGATGAATAGCATTTACATTCGTCACTTGGCAGACACCGTTAACGAGAGCGACTTACATATATCTCATTTATACAACTGAGCAGTTGAGGGTTAAGGGCCTTGCTCAAGGGCCCATCAGTGATAGCTTGGCAGTGCTGGGATTTGAACTCATGACCTTCCAATCACTAGTCCAACATCTTAACCACTGAGCTACCACTGCGCAATAGCAGTTCAGTTTTGTTGTGATTGATTTTCAACTGATGAGCTGCCACCCATGATGAGATATTTACCAGACATGCAGAGATCCGGGCAGAAACAGAGAGGAGTAGTTGACTGAGTGTCATCTGCATAGCAGTAGTATGAAAACCCATGTGAGGATATTACCTCACCATGAGATCTAGTCACCTGATATGACTGGCCTTTTAGGTAGGAAGCGAGCTATTGCCATACTGAGCAACAAATACCAAGGCTTCCAAGAATGGACAATAGAGTCTAGTGGTTGACTGTGTCAAACACTGCTGAAAGGTCGAGGAGTGGTCTAGCAGCATGTATCTTCTCAGTGTCAGCCAAAAGGGCAGTCTCTATGGAATGTGCCGCTTTGAAACCAGACTGATTAGGATCCTGTAGTTTGCTCTTTGGGAGACAGAGAGACAGTTTATTGTAGACAGTGCCTTCAAGGATTTTAGAAAGAAAAATAGAAGTGATACTGGTCGGTAGTTGCTGATGTCTGAGAGATCCAGTGTGGGTTTCTTCAGGATGGAAATAACACTTTTGAATGCTGAAGATACATTACCAGATGTTTTGGAGCTATTTATAATGGTGGTGAAAAAGAGAATAAGGTCTAGGGAGACGGTCTGGAGCATTGTGGAAGGAATAGGATCCAGTGGGCAGGTGGTAGGATTGCATGAGGAGATGACTTGTGGGATCTCATCTGTGGCTCTATTGGAAAACTGTGCCAGTGAGGTAGAAGGGGAATCCTTACTGTGATGTGAAGGAGTTGGGTTGGGAGTGAATGTCTGACAGATTTGTTGAATCTTTGCATCAAAATAGTTGGCAAAGTCTTCAGCAGTCAGGGAGGATGGAACAGGAGGAGCTGGCGGGTTGAGTAATGAAGAAAAGATGTTGTGGAGTTTGCCACAGATCTTGTGCAAAGATTTCCAGCTTTTTCTTATATAAGGTAATCTTAGCAGAAGTTACATCAGATAAGAATTTGGACAGATCACGGTAAAAAGTCAGATCTGTGTCAAGTTGTGATTTCTTCCACTTTCTTTCTGCTGCTCTTAACTCTCTTCAATTGCTACGGAACACATCCAAATGCCAAGGAGCAGGGTGAAAGTTCTTCCTGGGTTTGGAAGATAGTGGGCAGAGGAAATTTGTAGTATTTGTAGGAGAGTGGCTAGCTCCAGTGGAAGGGAGGAAAAGGAGTCAGGGTCTGGATGGTATGATAGAGCGCAGGATGAAGGGGGGGGGACAGAGTAGAGTGGGAGAAGTGTTGACAGCTGGTTTTCGGTAGGGCAGATAGGGTGATGGTAAAAGATACTAAATGATGATCAGAGATGTAAAGTGGGGTAGCAGTGATGTCTGATGCTGGTGAGGGATGGCTGAATACCAGGTCCAGGGCATTTCCTCCTTTGTGTGTGGGAGAGCAGTTGTTGAAAATCAGAGAGAAGGAATAGAGAAGAAGGAGAAGGCAAGAAGACTGAAGATTGTCAATGGGGAGGTTGAAGTCTCAAGGAGAGTGAGAGGGATGTTCTCAGTAGGGAAAAGACTGAGGAGAACGTCCATTTTTTCAAGAAAGTTTCCTAGGGGTCCACGGGGGCGGTCAGATAGCGGTCAGTTCAGACAGGGGCGCACACATTGTGAACAATGAAATAAAGATAGTCACACAGTATCTTAGGATAAAAAGGAGATTAGAATGTGTGTATCACCCACAGTCACAAGGAATGGTGAAAAAGGCAAATGGAGCATTAAAGAGTAAATTAGCAATGATCTGTGCAGGAGAAAAAATGAACTGGGCAAATGTCTTGCCGCTTGCTTTGATGAGGATGAGAATGCACACTAACCGCAATACTCATCTAACACTACATGAGATGCTTGTTATGCCCAGTGCCATATGCTTACCTTAGGAGTCCCTTTAAAGGGCCCCCATTTGAGCAGCTAGAAAATGAATTGCATGAATGTGTGATATGTTTAGTTAATATCCACCAAGAACTGTTTAACTAAGTGAAAGGTGCCACAGAAGGAAAAAAAACCTGCCAAAATACCAGAAGTGCACAAGCTAGTGCTGGGAGACTGGGTCTACGTGAAAGTCCTGAAGAGAAAGTGGAATGAGCTAAGAAGAATTGGTCCCCTAGAGATGGTTCTGGCCACTTCCACAGCAGTAAAAGTGAAAGGGAAGATAAACTGGTTCTATCTTAACCACTGCTCCAGAGCACCAGCACCAGGGCAAACAAGTGAAGAGATCAGACAGTAAAGGCTGGACCAGCAGACCAGCAGCCAGACCAGCAGACGAGGAGAACGAAGGGAACGGACCGGGGGGGGGAAGACACTGGATGAACAGGGAGAAGACTTGTTGCTTCCCAGTCCATCAAAGACTGTTCAATTGAGAGACAGTGCAAAACAACAAGCTAAACAGGAGAGCGCATTGGGGCTGAGCAAACTGCAACTGGACCTGTGACCAGCCCATACATCACACCCACTCAAAGGACATATAAAATGAAACCTCTGGGAATACTGCTTTGGGAACTATGCATAATATTGCGGCTTTGGACATATGATTGTCATGAGAATTCATGATATGATCAAAAGAAGTCAAATGGATGCCATCTCAAGGTGCACCTGGAGCACTACCTAGCAGAGTGGATGAGTGGAGACAGACAAGTGGTGATACCAGTGCAATGAGGTACAGTGAACAGGACAGTGACTTATGAAGAATATGAAGTCAAAGCAGACCGGCATACTGAGGTGATGAAAGACATATAAAATCAGGTGCACCAACAGAAGAAAGGAGAAACGGACAGGTTACGAGCAAAAGTGAGTGCTGGATGGATAACACGTGGGATGTTATGGTGCTTGCTCAAGGCGAAGTTAATGTAAACTGGAGAAAAGGATTGAAACAGCTGGAATGGACTGTAACACTGAAAGATGACAAGCATCGAGAACATGAAGCATGCACTGATAACCAGTGACCTTACAGAACCTCAAAGACCAATGGCCATTACCATGGTGCAAGTAAAACAGAGCAAAGGTGAAGAGCAAGATGATGGGGATGAAATGGACAGGGTATTGATGGACGGAATACAGACAAACGTTTTATGAACTAATGACATACTCTGTAAAGTCTAACAGTGAGAATGAACAATCATGCATTACGTGTTACCATAGGAAAGGATTGCCAGAAATTACTCTAATCACAGGATTGGAGGAATGTGAATCAAATGCTCATTGTTTTTTTTGTGTTATCTGAATTGTGTGTCCCGAGAAGGCAGGGAGATGTACATGTTCAGAGAAGATGCAAGGTGTTCAATAATTACTGTAATTGGCATTGTAATGTAACTGGTATTTACAGAGACATGGTTGGAGCCCTGCATGCCCGATTGTGCCGTCACACCAGAGGGTTTCACTGTTTACCGGCAAGACATAACAAAAGACTCAGGCAAGTCAAAGGGAGGGGGATTGTGCTTCATGGTTAATTCTTCATGGGCCACGGATGTCTGTGTGTCAACAACACACTGCTCTCCTGTTCTAGAGCTGCTGACCATCAAAGTTAGACCCTTTTACCTCCCTAGGGAATTCAGCTCAGTACACCTCTCAGCTGTTTATATACCCCCACCTGATGAAAAATCTTTGGCTCTGGATGAACTGTATGGCATTATAGACAGACTATAGAATACACACCCAAAGACAGCATTTATTGTGTTGGGAGACTTCAACAAAGCCAACATGAAGGTCCTCCCAAAATACCACCAGCACATTACTTTCCCTGCCAGAGGTGATCAGACACTGGATCATTGTTACACTTCACAAATAGACTGTTACAAACCCCTCCATGCCCTGCTTTTGGAAAAGAAGACAACTGCTCCATAATACTGCTTCCTGCATACAGGCAGAATCTTAAACAGGAAAAAACGGTTTCCAAGCACATATACAAATGGGATAGTGACACTGAGGGGGTCTTACAGAACTGCTTTGAGACAACTGACTGACAGATGTTTGAAGATGCAGCTAATGGTAACATTAACAAATTCACAGACTCTGTCATAGGATACATGAGGAAGTGTATCGACAATGTTGTTCCAAAAACCATTGTCCACACCTATCCAAACCAGAAACCCAAGCTCAAAACCTCTGCCTTCAACTCAGGCAACCCTGATGCCTACAAAGCAGCCAGATATGACCTCCGCAAGTCCATCAAAAATGCCAAGAGGGACTACAGGGACAAGGTGGAATCCCACTACCACAACTCTGACCCCAAACGCATGTGGAGTGGATTTTGCTGCATCACGGACTACAAAAAGTAAAACAAAGTCAGTGTCCAGCTGACCACATCTCTCCCGGATGAGCTCAACATCTTCTATGCTCGTTTCAATGTGGCCAATAACGAACACACTGCTCTTACCCACCTGGAAAAAGGGAATACATATGTGAGAATGCTCTTCACTGACTACAGCACAGCATTCAACACCATCATCCCTTTACAGCTCATCTCCAAGCTTGATGATCTCGGACTGGGGACATCCATGTGCAGATGGATCTTCAACATCCTGACAGGCAGGCCCCAGGTGGTGAAAATAGGCAGCTACATTTCCTCTTCGCTGATCCTAAACACGGGTGCACCACAGGGCTGTGTGCTCAGTCTCCCCTTGTATTCCATGTTCACTCATGACTGTACCACCAAATACAACTCTAACCTCACAGTGGCCGTGACCTGGCAGTGACCAGCTGGTGCCAGGACAACAACCTTCTCAATGTCAGCAAAACTAAGGAGATGATGGTGAACTACAGGACACAACAGGGGGGACACACTGGCCCATCTACATCAGTGGTGCTGAAGTCGATAGGGTCAGCGACTTCAAGTTCCTCGGAGTGAACATCATGGTGGACCTCTCCTGGACAACACACACCGACACTGTGGTCAGGAAAGCTCTTCCTGGGGAGGATGAAGTTTGGCATGGACGCCAATATCATCGCAAACTTCTACAGGTGTACAATAGAGAGCTTGCTGATGAGCTGCAGAACAGTATGGTATGGGAGCGCCTCTGCCTACAGCCGGAAATCACTACAGAGAGTAGTGGAGGTAGCACAGCACATCACTGGTAAGAGCCTCCATGCCATTCAGGACATCTACCTCCAGAGGTGCCTGAGAAAGGCACACAGCATCATTAAGGACCACAGTTGTCCAGCATGCCAACTGTTCTTTGTTACCTTCTGGAAGGCAATAAAGGAGCATGGCTGCATGGACTTAAGAACTTGCCGACTTAAGAACAGCTTTTATTATCAGACCATCAGACTCCTTAACTCCAGCAGCTAAACATCCCACATTGTACTGGTTACCAACATACCACAAAACTGCTTTTTGTGTCTGCAATGTCAAGTAATACTTAATTTGTAAATTACTACTTAACTTGTCACTTTCCCCCAAATGGGAAATTATTGGTACTTACACATGACACTTTACCCCAATGTGAATTTATAGTTATTATGCGTCACTTTAATCAATGTGCAATTATTGTTACTTACACTCGTCACTTTCTCTAATGTGCAATAGTGGTGTCTGCATTACACCCCTTATTTATGACTTTGTAACCCCCCCCCCCTTTTTCTTATCTTCTAAGTTTATGTTCTATTCATTTGTATAGGCCTCGATTGCTGAGACTTGTTTCTTGTTTATACTCTTGTCCAACACATTTCATGGAAATGCTGACCCTGTGTTAGCATACATATGACAAATAAACTGAACTGAACTGAACTAATTAAGCCTCCAAAATCAGGGATAGGTATAGCAGCAACGATCAAGGACTCAGTAGAAAAGAATCTGATATACTTTGAGAGAAAAGGCAGTATGAAGGTAGGAAATATGTATGGGAATGGAGAGTATATACCCCGACTGGTGGTAAGATATAGGTACACATCACCGATAATAATACAGAGTCTGGCAAAAGGTACTGAATCTAATTCAGAAGTAATTTTGGATATGTGGAAGAAGGGGTTGGGTGAGACAGGTACTCCCAGTAGACTGGATGGAATGTTGTGCTCCAGTAGCATTAAGTAGAAATACAATGTTAGTTCCTTTAGAGAAAGAAGAGACAGAATGAGGGAGGATCCCCAGAGCAGCAGACTCTGAGTTTGATAAATCAGGTAGTCATAGTGTATGTACACATCATGTGTACATACACTATATGGACAAATGTATTGGGAAACCTGACCATTACACCAACAGGCATGATGACATTGCATTCAAATACATACACTTTTATATGGAGTTGGTCCTTCCTCTGCAGCTATATCAGCTTCCACTCTTCTTGGACGGCTTTCCACAAGATTTTTGAGTGTTTCTGTGGGAATTTGTGCCCATTCATTTTGTAGAGCATTTATGAGGTCAGGCACTGATGTTGGACAAGAAGGCAATCTTTGTTCCAGTTTATCCCAAAGGTTTCCGATGGGGTTGATGTCTGGGCCCATCAAGTTCTTTCACACTGAACTCATCCAGCCATGTCTTCATGGACATAGCTTTGTGCACTGGGGCACAGTCATGCTGGAATAGAAAAGGGCCTTCCCCAAACGGTATCCACAAAGTTGGAAGCATAGTGTTGCCAAAATGGCTTGGTATACTGAAGCATGAAGATTGCCCTTCACTCGAAGTAAGGAGCCTAGCCAAAACCATGAAAAACAGCCCCACACCATTATCCCTCATTCACTTAACTTCACAGTTGGCACAATGCAGTCAGGCAGGTAATGTTCTCCCCGCATCTGCCAAACCCAGACTCTCCCATCTGACTGCCAAACAGAGAAGTGTGATTCGTCATTCCATAGAACATGTTTCCACTGCACCACAGACCAGTGGTGGTGTGCTCTACACCACTCCATCTGACACTTGGCATTGGACGTGGTGATCTGAGGCTTGCATGCAGCAGCTTGGCCATGGAAATCCTTTCCATGAAGCTCCTGCCTCACAGTTTATGTGGTTACATTAATGTCAGTGGAAGTTTGGAACTCTTCAGCTATGGAATCAGCAGAACATTGGCAACATTTACGCACCATGGACCTTAGTAGTCATTGACCACACTCTGTGACTTTACGGTTCACAATGCATTCAGGGAAAACTGTGGGGTGATCACATGTGACCATTCATCTGGTAAAGTAGAGTCAGCAGGGCTCTCCAGAACTTAGAATACTGGAAGAACTCTAGCTCCAGCTATGTTATTTGCCAGAATTAATATAATGCCTTCAACAGGTAAAGATTGGCATATTGCTAATGAATATCCCCGTAGCTAAGCCAGAGCACAAGGAGACATGGTGCAGAGGAACTTGAATATAATGCGTAGCAATCCCTTTATAAAAGACCTGTGTTCCACAGAATGACTGCTCTGAGAAAGGTAAGACTCCAGCCAACACAAGTGACTGGGTAGCCCCAGTATCATGGAGAACTTTTACCAGGGACTGGGGTCTGCCCTTCACCTACCACAGAGACAATACCATCTGTTACAAATGGTCGATAACTAGGTTCAAGACACTCTTTATCATCATGCCTACCAGCCACAGAGCAAATGTTTCAATCAAAGCAATACGCTGTGGCTGTCTGGAACTTAGCTTCTGCTTTTCTTGTTTTTTCCTTAACACAGCACAATTTGCAATTACATGGCCTGGCTTATGACAATAAAAACACCATGATGAACTATGAGGAGAAATTGACAGACTGGGCTGGACTGTCTAAAACTACCAATCAACTAGTGAGGGAAGTTCTACATTGTTCTGTTTGTACACATTCTTGTGTGTCAGCACATACTCATCAGCTAATACGGCAGCTTCTGTCATGGAGCAAGCACTCTTTTCATTTTAGTAGACCACCACAAGATCCAGTAGACAGTTCTTAAATTCCTCTAGCAAAAATAGCTCCCGTAAAGAGTCAAAGTCACTAACTTAACTTGCAGAGCACCCTTCATCCAACAAGACCACCTTTTCTCTTTCAAACTCTACAAAGGTCTGTGAAGAAACTTTCTTAAGATTCTGGAACCTTTGCCTCTAGGCTTCTGGAACGAACTCAAACATGGAGTATAGCGGCTTTCACTAACTCATACTGTAAGCTATCCTGCAAGGATAATGAATATCACACTTCCTGAGATTTTCCTACTAATTTACACCGAAGCTGGAAAGACCAGCCAATTCAAGGCAATAGCTACACACTCAAATACACTAAAATAAGTGTCCACATCAGTTTCTCTGAAAAGGGGAACCAACAAAATGTTCTTACTCATGTCAAAAGTAGTTGTAGCTGTGAGCGAGCGAGCAGAATGAGGCATAGGGACAGGCCTTATAGGAGGTACAGGCAGAGAGGACATTGCCAGAGGAGGGGGAGACAGGTTAGACGAGTGGGCAGCAGTCTGTGA
>JAQQZU010024535.1:2500-11187 GCA_030068025.1 Parauchenoglanis punctatus | reverse complement strand
ACCCTGGGTGACCCGGGGATCGAACCCAGGACCTTCTTGCTGTGAGGCGACAGTGCTAACCACCGCACCACCGTGCGCGTGCCCATGGTTCTTTATAAAACCATAATTACTCACTGAACCCTTCTCAGGCCCAGAATTGACCCTTGATGTATCAACAAGATGGAAAAGCAATGACTCATATGACCGAACAATGCAGTATGAACTCTGGAGACCTCCTGTGCAATCTGAGGACCTTCCACATAATCATTTTGAAATATGAATCACTCGAGGGTCTGCAGAGAATAAAAAGTGCTCTAAATGCTCTGGCTGCCTTGGATAACCTTGAAACTAAATGAAAACGAGATATTGGAGAGGAAATACTTGGCATGCCCCAAATCTACCTAATTGAGAGCGGCTCCCCTGCCATTTGCGTTGTGAAGTTTGAACATTGTGTGTTTTAAAGCTTCTTCTCTGCTTAGTCATTCAGGCCATCTGCTTTTTTTTTTATCTCTGTAGGCGGCTAGGAGGAAATCTGGTCAGCGATGATAGACGGTGCGTGAGTTTTGTTGGCTTTTCTTCTTTTTTAGTTGCATTTGCGTCATTCGATTTCAGTTACCTTGTCTACACTTTGGCACATGGTTGTTTAGCATGCGTGGTTGAATGGTAATCCTCAATGAGAAGTATCTGAAGAGGCTTGAAGGTGGGATGATGATTTTACATAATCCCCCAGCTCTCTTTTTCTCTGTCCATCTCGTTCTGTCGCTCTGTCTGTATTGGCTTCAAGAGCTCTATTGATTTTATTTTTTTATCTGCCGAACAATGGCTTGTCCAGCTGTCCATCCGGCCCCGCTTTGATTCTGCAGCTTTGATTTAAATAACATCCATAATTACACACAAATTGTTTTTTTTTTCCACAGTAAACCAATCGGTTTTGCTTTGTGTGGAAGCCCGAAGAAGATGAACCATGCTGAGCTAATTGGTCATTTTGGCTTTGTTCCAATACTGTAACTGTCGGGCCATTAACCTACCTCGGGTTTATTACACTTACCTCGAGTGACGTTTGTTCGATGAACCATTGAAGAATGAGGAAATGCGTCAGCATCACTGTTGTCCTCAGAAAGGTCTCATTTATCAGTATTGTAGAAGTGTTTGTTTTGTTTTTTACGTTGGCTCAAACTAACGCAAACTAAAAATCATTTACAGGAGTTTTGTTAATCCTGATTTTCTTTTTATTTATATGTTAATAAATGTCAATGACTTGTGAATTGATATTTAGTGATGCCCACAATACTCCCTTAAAGGCAAAGCCCAGAGAGCAGAAGACAACAAAATGACAATTAATCAGTGGAAGAGTGGAAATGCGGCGTCCACTGAATCTTTGTCCTACTTGACTAGTCTTATTTCAAGTCTTAGTCCAGTTTTAGATTACTTAGTTTTAGATTACAGTGATGTGTTGGGCTTAACAAAAATGTTGATTAAATGTATGTGTGCAGTTGAAATAAATAAGACAGATTTATATTTGTGATGATCTGTGTATAAATGTGCAATAGCTATAATCTTCCTGACTAAAGTAACACACACACACACAAAAAAAAAAAGATTATAAAATGGTCAACTGTTGGACTCAATTTACATAGATTAGTGTTTCAGATTTGTTGCCACGGTGCTTTCCTTTTCCTATTTTTCTGTTACTTGCTTATTTTTTTTCTCTATCTAATAATTTCATTTGACGTGGTAGCCAGAACTTTTCTTGACTTGACGTTTAGCCCCAGAACTTTCCAAGCTGAACATAGTGAGCATACTAAGCTAATCTAAGCTACCATAAACTACCCAGTTAACGATAATCATGAATAGATCATTAATAAATAGTCAAATGTAAGAAAATGTTAAGTAAATTCCTGAGAATACAATCATTGAAATCCAAAATTATACTTGTGACTGCCTGTGAGAAATGTATGCTAACGTACTAGCAGTTGACTAGCCGGCTAGCTGTCTTGGAGGGCAGAAAAACATTAATCTGCATTTATCTGTATTTACAAATCAATACTTTAATATTTCAAAATGAAAATACATGACCTACAGTATTCAGATTGAATTTGACCTAGCTGATATAACCTCTTCATTACTTTAGTCAGTTGGGCGTTAGCAAAAGCACATTGTTATGATGCTAGCAATTATGCTATTCCTTTTCGTAATGGGAAGATGACATGAACGTGTATAAAAATAACTAAAATGCAGGGGATGATGAGTTACACTCTGTAGCAACAGGGAAAACGTGTGTGTTTGTGGTTGAGGGAATACATGGCTCTGGCAAACGGTAACACTGCAGCGAGAGTGTGTCTGAAACTAAGACATGCACTTATATACACACACACAGAACAGCAAATCTCATCCATAGCACTTAATCTTAATTATCTCAGCCTTCAAGGCAAGGTTTTTTCAGGCACATTTTTCCCAATTACCCACCAGTGTGGATGAGTGCTTCAGCCCATCGCTGTGGCAGGATCCTCAGTGACAGGAGCGTGAGCCGTTACACAAAAAACCTACGCCTGTTTCCCGAGCACGAGGAATGTCGACTTCATAATAACACTCGGTTAGGATTGCTCTCATTGATCTCGCCAGAGCGGAAGGGATGGAAGGAGGAAGACTGAGAGAAAAATATATTTACAGGAGTACCTCAGGGCTTTTTAAAGATCATTTTTGTCTACTGCTTTTGTAAAGTATGCATGATTACCAACAACAAGAATTTCATCACCTCTCCCTGTAAAGAGGGGAAAAAAAACTTGTTTACGCCAAACTCACGTATAATGGAAAATTATTACTGAAAGGATGAATAATTCGACGTTGTATGTTAATTTAGAAATGACAGAAGTAGCAAGCGACGTGAGAGTGTTCTACAAAAATATGCTTCACATAACTGTTTATTGAAGGATTTCAGCAACTGCCTTTTAACGCACTTTCCATTATATTTCAAGTAAACTGATTTTTTTTTATCCTCCGTAATACAGTCAAACATTTCACAATTCTTGTTTGTTGTGACATACGCCACAGAAGCAGTAGATACTGATTAGATTGCTAAGAGCTGGAGTGTTGCTTTAACTGTACTTTATTTAGCTAGGTAGAACGGAGTACATTTGCGATACATTTCTTTTACAAACTGGTTGTCTAATGTCCAAATAGCTGACATTTTTCACTGGCCTTCTTCTGCACAAAGTGATAGTGATAGTGATTTGAAAAAAAAAAAAAGTACCCATATTTATTTGTTTTCTAAATATCATCACCATTTACATGATGCTTTGTTGTAGGCTAATTTAATATTTTTAGCTTTGTTTTTGTATCTTTTGGCGCAAAAAAACTGAAAGTGCCGTTTTTGACCATTTTCAGACAATTCTCTAATAAATATCTTTAACTGATGCTAACTACATAATAACTAATGCCAGCCAAGTCAAGCATACATTAAGTAAGGGATAATGTCCGCCAAGGTGTGACATACATGTACATGTGTCCCGTTATACGTAATTAATGGATGAGGCGGAAACTAAGAACTCCACGACGCGAAGCACAGTTCATTAATTCTGTATAACCAGACACCTCGAAGGCCGTTATCACATGTATACGCCAGTTTTAATGCTAAACACCTAAAACATGTTTGTATATTTCGGGCCTAGAAAGAACATACAAGGAGTATTTTTCTCAGAAATAAATGTTTTTGTGGTATACTTTTGTCCTGAACAAGGATAACTTGGGGTGGACGGTCTAGCTGGTTTGGTTGTTATGGCAACCAGCTATGCAGGCTGCCAGTCACCGGATCATTTTCTGAGATTGTTATGGTTACCATTCGAAAGATCCCGATTAGTTGATATGAAACGGTGATTCAAATTTTATCTACTTTATAAGTTATTAGACACCTAGCCAGCCAATCAGAAAAGAGCATTTGTTCTATCTAGGATATAATGGATTTTATTTCATATTAATGAACACTTCTGTATTTACTTGACAAAACGTTAGGCTGCTCAAAAGTCTTGGGAGGCCTGAGATCATGTGAAATTCAGGGAAGGGGGCGGGGCATGCAGGAGCTCAAAATACCTGTGCGAATCATTATACATTAATATGTCGATTTGCCAGTCTTTTGTTTTATTGGGCAACCATAGTAGCGTTACTGGCTGTATAAGTGTTAACTCATCCCAGTGTACTCCAGTGTTAAATTTTGAAGGTTCTATGCAAAATGTGTGAAGGTTGGCAGGTCTGATGATATAATATAATTGAAGAAAATGTCCCTAGATATGACTGGCGACCTGCCCAGGGTGTACACCGCCTCTCTCCTGAAGTCAGCTGGGATTGGCTCCAGCTTCCCCCGCAACCCACAATGGATAAGTGGCATAGAAAATGGATGGATGTCTCCAGATATCATGGCAGTGTAATATCATGTAGAGATGATTAAATTGTTACACCATCAAGCCTAATATGAAAATACCAGTGTCCAGATTGAAAGGTGTGAACAAGTATGATGAATGTATATCGAATGAAAACTAGCAACGTTCGTATGCAGAAATACAAGTGACAAGTCAAGGGTTTGTTTTTTTGGTTTTGCTTTAAAGTTTTTTAATGCATTGTTGTAAGTTGTCCAATTTGTTCTGCAATGTTTTGTGCCTTATTCCTTTGCGTTGTCCTCTCTCTCTCTCTCTCTCTCTCTCTCTCTCTCTATCTCTATCTCTCTTTGTGTTTGCCTTTAAATTGATGAACACACCAAAAGGAAAAGTGCAAAAATTATTGTGCATTTCAGAAAGTTCCTAATAATGAGGCATACTCCAAAACTGCATATGATGACAAAGTGGTATGCCTCTATAGCTATAATATGTAATGGACTATATAGACATAGCATTTAGTGTGGTAATGTGCTGTAGGAGATGCAAAATAATGTTGTAGCATCAGTCATAGAAGGAAAGTCTGCTTCTTTCACTATTAATCATAGCTGCTTCTTATTAAATGAATCTCATTGTAAAGCAAAAATTTCCACCACATTAAGGCATTTTGTTTTCTTGTTCTTGTTTTTCTACTAGGTTTAAGAGGTGGCTTCTTACTTATGCGCATATCTCTGGTCTTTCTGTGACTGCAGACCGTGAGCTGAAGGGTGGGTGGTTGATGAAACCCTCCCACAAACCCTTTCCACTGTGCCTCTGAGCTCCTCCCACAGCCGTCTCCATGGCGATGAGCAGCGACCCTGGCTATGCGGAGCCAGAGCTCGACCCCGACTCCTCCTCCACCTCCTCATCCCCAACGCCTCTCTCCGCCAAGATGGCCGCCATGACCATAACTGACCCCTCCACCAACGGGCTGAGAAATGGGGCGGGGTATAAGAGGGCTCCACCCCAAAAGCCACACCTCTCCGGCAGGAAGATGTCGCTTCAGGAGAGAGGGACGTACCTGTCAGCAGGGGGTGGAGCCGAGCGCATCTCTCACATTTCACCACGCGCTGCACGCCGGCCAACCATCGAGTCCAAGCGTGTGTCCATTTCAGACTCGCAGGTGAGACTCGGCAGGGTGTCCACTAGTTGGACTGAAGTTAGTTAGACCCAGATTTACTTCAGTTGATTAAGTGAGAATGTATTGCTAAAAGTATGTAAAAGCTAATACAAATTACAGTTACCCAGTATACTTTACATGTTATACAAACTTTTTTACTCGTATTATTGAAAAATGTGATGAAACGAGCTGATCAAATTAACAGTTTTAAAACTCCTAAAATAGCTTTGTATAAAAATCTTTATAAATCAGTTGTATGAGGGAATATTAACAATTTCTTTATATATTATTACATAGGTAATTAAAGGTTTTTAAAAAACTGACCATAAAACAATGTAGAGGTTATTCTGTTTTACACAGTTAAAAAAAAAAAGTCTTCATATCACAACATATTGCATCATCTCTCTCTCTCTCTCTCTCACTCTCTCTCTCTCTCTCTCTCTCGTTCTTTTATCTGTTTCTCCCTCTGTCTGTCTCCGTCTGTCTGTCTGTCTGTCTCTCTCTGTCTTTCATTGTATGCTATCTGTCTGTCTTTCTCTGTGTCTGCCTGCCTCTCTCACTCTCTGTCTCTTTATCTGTCTCTCAATTTCTCTATCTGTCTGTCCCTGCCTGTCCGTCTTACTGTCTTGCTTGTCTTTCTGTCTGTCTCTCGTTCACTCTGCCTCTCTCTCTCTCTCTCTCTCTCTCTCTGGCTCTCTTTATCTTTGCCTGTTCACTGTCTCTCTATCTGTCTTGCTGTCTCTCTCTGTCTCTCTCACTCTCTGTCTTTCACTCTGTCTCTTTATCTGTCTCTCAATTTCTCTATCTGTCTGTCCCTGCCTGTCCATCTTGCTGTCTTGCTTGTCTTTCTGTCTGTCGCTCTTTCACTCTGTCTCTCTCTCTCTCTGGCTCTCTTTATCTTTGCCTGTTTACTGTCTCTCTTTCTGTCTTGCTGTCTCTCTCGGTCTCTCTTTCACTCTGTCTCTCTCTCTCTCTGGCTCTCTTTATCTTTGCCTGTTTACTGTCTCTCTATCTGTCTTGCTGTCTCTCTCTGTCCCTCTCGCTGTCTGTCAGACGGACTGCACAGTGGCGGTATGACCAGTGGTCTGGTTTGTTTATTTGTTGCTATGGTTACTGTAGTCTCCATCTGATCCTCTTTCGTTTTGTTCATTATGTCAAGTTTTAAATAGCTTCTTTTCTATGATTGATTTACTTCTCTAAACAAGATGGTTAAGCGATGGGCATGTAATGATGAGTGAGTTTATGAATCCATTATCAGCTCACTAATTAACGCCTATTGTACAAAATAGCCATGCAAAAAGTTGTGTCAATCTTTTGAATTATTGTATAAATGACATTTCAGAATTCAAAAGCAATGTGTGTGTGTGTGTATGTGTGTGCGTGTGTCGTCTCCCAAGAAAAAGAATATGTGGAGATATATTTTCAATGTGCTGCGCCATATCTAGGACATTACGCTACGTTAAGATAGATGCTACATTGCTATTGTTTTCTGCCTATTAGACTTGAAGATAGGAAACTTTTTAAGGTTGATGCCCTTGTTTCATGTATTGTTTATGTTCAAATTTGTCTGGCTGAGGATTGACGTTAAACAACACACAAAAGCAGCACCGTGGCAAGTTTGACAATATTTGGTTGGAGAAACAACAGGACTCATTTTGAAAGCTGGAACCCAAAAGCTGTTAAGATCTATCTGTTAAGAGCTACAGAGCTTCTTGACAGCCTGTTTATCATCTGTGGGAGGCCATTAAATCTAAGTGAACAACACTGACGCATCTATGTGTGAAAGAAAAGACTTTCTCTGCAAGTTTACCCCAAAGACTTCATTATTTGAAGAAGAACTGAGGGAAAAGAATCTAAAGGAAAAACATGCAGCACAAGTTCATATTGCAGGTTAACATATTACTTCCCTTCCTAACTTTTTATTCATTGCTATAAAGTTCTACTAAGTGCTAAATTTCATGCCCCCCCCCCCCTTTTTTTTGCATTTTAACATCTCTTCACCTGATGCAATGAAATTAATATCTGATAGTGTAAGGCCAGCTGAATTATGTGAAACTGAACTGAAATGGGCTCTTTGGTTATTTTCACATTAACGCGCGTGTTTCCTGAAATGCCCTGTATGCACACATCAGCATCAGTTTTGTATGATGCATCACAAACTACCAAAACATCTTATTTGTCAGGCGATCCATATATAGTAGAAGCAACTAAATGAATGCGCTTGCATCCCAAGGCCGTGTCACAGTTTGCTCTGGAAGTTTTCAAACACTTTGTCTGCTGTACATGAGGCTGAGAAGGCGAAAACAGAGCAGATGGCTAGCATTTTTTTGCAACGTTATTTTCCTCTTCAACATAAGAGCTGTTGAGTATATCTACACCAGAACAAGCGGTTTATCACCAAAAATGCGCTTGACCGCATGACCGCTTAATAAGGCTCATTATTGTAATTCGCATTATTAAGGCTCATTGAGACTTTTTATTACCTTTCTTAAGGTTGTTTATTTTTCTTTGGCATTGTAGCCATAGCTGATTGTGGCAGCGCTTTGCCTTTTCTTTGAAAAATTTTTTGATTTCTCCTCAATTTTGACAGTTTCATTCCACTTTTGTTTCCAATCACCAATTTCTCTGTCCTTCTCCTGCACATAGCCATTGCTCTTGCTGTCCTCTATTGTTGTTTAGCTGCGCCGCCAATCCTGAATGATGAAAACGGCAGCGTGTTGGGAAAAGCCTACGTGAATTGTAGTCGGACTTTTGTCATTCATGTCACGTCACATTTCACTTTTTTTGGATATGTATCCATTAAAGGACCGTATAAGGTCTGATTTGAAAATATTGTGTTGTTTTGACGTACAGTCATGGAAAAAAATTATATATGTCACATTAAGGAAATGAAATGGATTTATAGTCCTTTATTTCTCTTCTTTTGCAAGTCTGTGACATACCGGTTGGCATGGCGTTGTAGCCGAGGATGTTTACCGTCTCTCTTTCTCTCTTCCTGTGTCTCTTTCATTTTCACTTCAAAGGCTGTTTATACACTGTTAGAGCTTTAGTTGTGGGTGAGTGACAGACTGAGGTCAAACTGCTTGATCTTTAATGCCATTATATGAGTCTGGTCTCTTCCGTGGGTTAAGGATCCTTAATCTCCATTTTTATTGCCTTTGCCATTTTTAAGTCACATAACCTTC
>JAQQZU010024534.1:0-11190 GCA_030068025.1 Parauchenoglanis punctatus | reverse complement strand
GCTCAACTAAGTAAAGAGAAACAACAGTCCATCATTATCCAGTCTCTTTTAAAGTAATAAAAATAAAGAAAAAAATTCATTAGAAGGTGTGTTCAAACTTTTGACAGGTAGTGTATATACAGAGCTCATAGTAAACAGCTAATGAGTGAAGGAGTGATTTCAGACAGGGTTTAGTGTTCACCCAACACATCCACACACAGCACTTATGCTTAAAGAGCACTAAACATGTTGGAAATCTTTTGTATGTCACTTAAATTAAATCACATGTTTTTAAATATTTTAGTTAAGTTTATGTATTATTCATTCATTCATTCATTCATTCATTCATTCATTCATTCATCTTCAATAACTGCTTTATCCTGGTTAGGGTTGTGGTGAATCCAGGACTTTGTATGTCTGGGATACCAGTCCATCGTAAGGCACCATTTATACACTCTTTCACACCTAGGAGTAATTTATACCAATCTGCCTTCCTGCATGTTTTTGGACAGTGCGAGGAAACTGGAAAACCCAATAAAAAACTTCTCTGAACACAGGGTAACCATAAGGTGGCAAGGCAACACACTTATGTAACATTTTATACATTTACTACTTTATTATGTTTTATTTGTTATTTCAACCTGAGAAATGTGGAATGCCATAATCTTGGATAAACAAATGTCGTGGTAAATGCAGTCAGTCTGCCTAAAATGTTTAAAACCTTGTTAGTTAAATGCACTTTTAAATTTCATCAAGTTTATGACTCGTGAAATCATGTATTGCTCCGAGCATAGCATCCTGCTCATTTATTTTTCCTTCTCATAGATGTGAGTCAAAAGTATTTCTGCTTCTTCCTCTGAGAAATTCTTTTTTTTTTTGGCCATTTATTAGTAGGTATTTTGCGCTTTAAGTGATGAAAATTGCCTTTTATGGAATTTTATGGGGGTCACTAAATACAAATCAACTGTGCTTTGCACCTTGGTAATTTATGGGTGATTGCATTTTAAGACACTTTAATTTGAAGAAAATCAGCATTTTCTGAAACCTTTGTACAACTTTGCTAAATAATTGATAAATGAGGCCCAATGTCAAAATTTGACCAAGTGACTGCCACACATGTTTGGAAAACGTATATGATGATCGTCGAAAGAAGTGAGAGCCACAACACACGGATAGGCAGAAATGCTTAGATATTAAACAGCATTGCTACCAATACTTTTCACAAATAAAAAGTAAAAAAAAGAATGTATGAAAAAAGTATTTTAAAAAAAGTCAAATGGAAGTACTAAAGTTAATAACCTTTGGTTATTGAACCTCCAGGTCTCACTTGTGTTTTTGAAGGCTCAGAAGTCCAATGCTCAGCTGAAGAACAAGAACTACAGCCTGTTGGAACAGGTGAAAATACTGCAAAATGCAGCGAAGGACATGGAACAGTACATCAATGAGACAAAGATAAGCAAGAAAAGCTTTGTTTTAAGCCATACATTTCAAAGTAATGTGAGGACACTATGTTTGTAATGCATGAGGAGTTGCACCACAGGCTTATTCCCAATAACATTCCTGGTGACAAAGAAGGAAAAAACAATAACAAGGTAGTAGGTGAATATAAACAAATCCTTTTTCCCAATCATACAGCAATAAAATAAAATAAAAATAAAAAACCTACATGCAGTAAGTAAAATACTAAAGACAGTCTTTAGATTGTCATTACTTGTTACCTTTATAACATCTGGTTCAGCTGATATGTACATATTTTTCCTGACATTTTTCCATATGTGGAAAAACAATGAAAAAAAATCAAGGCATAATCATAACAGAGCAGCATGATGTTGCAGTAGGTAGTGTTGCTGCATTACAGCTCCAGGGTCCCCAGGTCAAGCAGATATGAACATTAAGCCCCCACGTTTGAATTTCTTCTGCCCCATGGGTCTGTTCAGGAGCAGGAGCAAGAGGAGGAGCCTGACAGTCCCCTGAATTCAAAGTATGAAGACATGAAGGTAAGCTTTTCTTCTCATGAAGCTATGACTGCTACTCTGTTTGGAAAAATATTTTTTGTAGCCCAGAGGAGTAAATACTGTAGTGCTGGGGATTTTGAAATCCAGAACTATGCCATCACTTATTTGTAATCTGGATGTCTTGCGTTGTCCCTCAACAGCATCTCTGCCATCCTGTGACTGATTTATTCACCATATTTGCAGTGATAATATTAGGTCATTTTAGGATAGTTTCTATTGGAACTAGAAATGGGTGTAGTCAAAACCAGTTATTTTATATATTTATTTTTCAAAATTGCGAACTCTACAAATATTAAACAGTGAAAGGGGGAAAAAACTGCAACTTCAGCTATATATTTCATTATTGTTCACAATTGCTGTAAACCAGACCTTTCTGGCAAGCATTCTGTCGACTGTAATGTGACCGAACAAGCTAGCTAACTATTTTTCAAATAATGTTTTTTCTAAATCAATAAACCGTTATTTATAATTAACAGCAGCCACCTAATAATATTTTCAGATTTACTTTAGTTTTTGGGCTTGTTACATTCCAGAAAGATTAAACAAGTTTGCTAGATGTGCTCGCACCATCTATCATGTGTCAGGGTTGCGTAGGACTAACAGTGTTTCTCAATGTTAAGGATGCTTCCTTGGTAGGACAAGCCCTCCAAGACGGATTCTTCAGAGACTAGGCAAGACTCCTTCCTAGCATTCAGGGTACACATAATGGACCAGTCTAGTGAGTGTGCAGGTGTATGTCTTCTTCTGTTGACTTTATTGGGAGCTTGTAATCTTAGTGCATTACTGCCATCTGCAGGACTGAGGTCTGAAAAATTTAGGAATATGAACGCTTTCAATTAAAAAAGAGATAGAAAAGAAAGAATTTAATTATTCTTTCTATTTGCAAGACCAGTCATACTTAGAAATGTCAAAACAACTTTAGTTGTGTGTTGTATCCCAAGTGCTAATCTCAGAAGGCTATTTATCCCACTTTATTTAGCATATTTCCTGGATTCCAAAAGTACATGTCCCCACAGTAAAAACATACACCCAACTGATGCTTCCTATTAATCCTGTTAAACGCAATCGTGTTAACAAGGTCATTTCATTTTATTAATCACTAACACTTACGCAGATACATAGATAAGTATACATATGTAAATAAAGGGATAAACAAATAACAGAAATAAATAAAATAATATAAAATAAAATATTCCAGGGGGGTAAATAAATAGGTGACTTAAGTGAAAACATTAAAATGGGAGCACAGTTTCACAGTTTTAACAGCTTTTTTTGTTTTTAAATATATAGCTCCATTTCTGTCTTAGAAAACATGAGTGGGGGTTTAACTTTAGCAAATTTACGTTTATGGATGTAAATCTATGCAGAAATATAATCGTGTTTTCAAGGTTTTCTTTTGCCAACTCCCAGGTGTGCATCATTGACACAGTCCCACCTTGTATGTGCACATAGTATTGGTGATTTATCAGCACCGAGGGTCCACACATGCATCATAGAAAATTCTTGGAAATAATTCTCTGTAGAATTTGAAGGATCCTAGACATTGGAACAGACCTCTGGCAACATTTGATGACGTGGCATCCTTGAAATGCATCCTTTAAAGGATTGTTCCTTGACATTGAAAAACACCCTAAGTCTTTCATCAGCCACTGCACACCACATCATCACATCACATGACTGTTCGCACCAGATTCACAGTATGTTTAATGAGCACTAGCATATACAGTACAGTCCTGACTTGTGTAGAACCCTTTGTCTTGCTTTTGTCTTTTGGTCACTCATGCACTTACGGTTCTCTTTGGTCACAGTTCAGTTAATGCTTATAGTTTTGTTTTGGTTGGATGTTTTTTCACTTTAAAATAAAAATCTGCACTTGCATTTGCCTTTGCCTGGTTATCATGACACTAAGAAGCTGGGCCTAAATTGGGTTCTAATGCCTGTATAATTTGCTGGGATGAAACTTTAATAATGTCAGAAAACATTCTTTTAAAAATAACACATTTAACGTACTATTTAATATTTTGAAAATTACATAAGTGATTTTTTTGGAGACCCAGCAGAACTATGATGTCCCATGCACAGCCTGTAGGCTAAGATGGTTGTAGAGCGGTGGCTAAACAGTATATAAAGGCATATTTCTTTAATTCATTCACAAATAAGTCATATTAGGGTACATTCCTAAAGGGTGTATGAATGAATATACATGAATGTACATGTTCCTGCTTGCACTCAGCACACGATAAACTCTGTTCCTTACCATTAGGTGACAATGACCATACCTAACAATCTGCTTTTTCTCTTCTCTCTCTCTCTCTCTCTCTCTCTCTCTCTCTGTCTGTCATCTGTCTTTGTTTACTCCTGAGTCTCCATTGATTGACTCCATTTGTGTCCATAAAATTTCCCTTGTTTCCCTGTATTTTCCTGTGTACTGAGTATTGCATTACTACTGCCAGAAGGTGGCAGTAATGCACCTAAAAGCTTTTTGCCAACCACCATTAAACAAACAAACAAACGAACAAAAACAAAACAAAACACATTACTACCATGTGTTGGTAGAACGAGAGTAGTGCTGTGAGATTAGATGTTAGTGTTCAAACAGAAGAAACATGCAAAGCCAAAGAATCTCAGTTTTCAACAGCTTTCAATTTGTGTGAAACTCCTTAAAAAAATTATACATTATAAAAACTTATAAAATTAGGTGCAGCGCAAACTCTGCCAGGTAAAGTGCATGCAGGAAAATGTGGGAGCGGTTTCAAAGAATGGTCATGTTCCCAGTGAATATCCAGTAATATTTTTGCTTGAAATGCCCACCCCTAATTGCAACATGCCCAAAAGTGACAAACATGTGAAGAGACTGACCATGAGTGTCTTTAAGCTGTCAGTTATCCCATTCATGCTGACACAGAAAACCGTTTATTTACCGCTGCTATGCTCTAATGGAGTTATGTGGAAATGGGAACAAAATGGTAAAGTCTAAATGTTAATCTATCCTCTGGTGACCTCATAGTGTTGACTATAATCTTTTGACACAGTTCTAGTAGGAATTGGAACAATTAGATTACTGTGTTGTGGCTGGCGGTAAGATAAAGATGCAGTGATATTGCGATGGAACTACTAGGAAAACGAATAATAAAAAAAAAACTTCAGCAGATGTAGCTGGAAATTGGAAAGATACAGAAATAAAACAACTTTTGGACTTTCAGCTTATGACGAAGATTAAATTGCTCTTCCGATATGCTGTTCATGATGCTGTGCTACAAAATGACAATTACAAGCACTCTCCATGATAGAGGTGTCTGTAGAAGCAAAGCGCAGGTAATATACAAACTCAAATCTCTTAAAAAAAAAGATACCACCAGATAAACAATCACCATTGGAAAATTGGCAGTGGGAGAGAAAGCTGGTCATATTTTGAGATGTATAAATCTATTAGGGGAAACAACCGCTCAGCAAGCGCTGCCGCTCAGTTGCTATCTGCAACGTTGCTTGTAAAACTATCACTGATATTTGAGTAAGCTTCATCCAGTAAAAATAGTAACATATGAAATAGTCATTAAGGAAAAGGACTAAGAAACTTCCAAACTCCATCAGGTGAAGACATGAAAAAACTGTTTGCTGCCTTGGAAAAGAAGTATCACTGCAGAGAGGATCTCCAACTTAAGGAGCAGAGAGAATACCAGGAAAGGCTGAAGAGACATGCAATGGGGAGGGAGGAGAAAGTAAGGGCCTGGCAACTGTCCTTTTTTAAAGGACATACAGGGAACCCAAATCAGACTCTTTATACACCTTTCAAACCAAGTGACCAACAAGGGCTCTACCCATGTCGATTTGTGTTTGAAATGATCAACCCGTGTTGTCTGACTCGGCTTTGTGACTCACCTCTTGATCTGGATCAGACTCAAGTCAGACACGGGTCAGACAAGGGTCTATTTCAATGTGAATGGTGCCACCTGTGTTGCTAACAGCTGGGGCAGGACAAACAAACTTCATTGGTTGAAAATGTACAGTTGTGATGCAATTGTCACAGGTTTTCGCAGTCCATAAACAAAGATGCAATGTTGGCAGGAATGTTTTCAAAATACATTTTAAAATAGGCTACATTGTGGTGAATGAAAATTTGACCAACATGGAGATCTGGCAAGAGCGGGAGCTCCTGGCCATGCATGGGGCGGACGAAAACATGAGGCAGAAGACCAGGATGGTGAGGGACAATGTTGTCTATGTGAACATAAGACTGAGCTCATTAGAATTATACTGCCCCCCCCCATCTAATTATCTCTACCCACGGCTTGAGAACTACCTTTGCAGAGTGCCATTTTTTTCCTCGCAAGCACTGGGCCCACTAGCATTATGTTGACGTGAGCTAAGCATGGGAACTGCTCCATTGTTGGCTACACAGAGCAAAACACATCGTTAAAGCAACACCCAGCCTCAAAGGACATAAGAGCTGAGTGGATCGAGTTTTTTGATGGCAATGTCCCAGCTACAGAAAAAAACCTCTTCGTGTGAGCTAACCACTTTTTGTCTGACAGCTTTACCAACCTGCGCCAGTACAACGGACTGGCAACAAGATTATTCCCAAGAGAAATCAATACCAAAGGTCTGTGGCAAATCTGTAGATGAGGGAAAAGTACTGAATAAATAATTATGCTATATTCCTTTGGTCATTTAGCACTAGCTAATGCTAACAGCTGAGGTAATAGATGTATACTAATGTTCTAGAACATTGTTAGCTTTATGTCTGCATATGGACACATCATTGACAGTTCACCCCCATTTTATTTCTGTTTCTTCACAGATAGTAAGTACAGTTTATAGAGCAAAGCCATAACTTTCTGGTTTCTGTAATTGTTTGTTAAGGTGCATTTTAAGCTGTCTGCCAAGTTAACTGTTGAGATATCTTTTTAGCACAATGGCTGGGTACATCACTTGCCTTGCAGCAAGATGATTCCTGTCAAAAAATCAGATAAATCTTTATAAAAAATGACTGGCTAAACATTTCACCAAAATAAATCAAAAGTATAATACATGGTAGTTGGAGACATCGGTGAATAGCTGCTTCTCCATTTTGACGTAGGAACCAAAGTCATGGATGTTTTCACGGTAAAAGTTTTGTGGAACTCAGTGTTGGCGTCATCTGTCAGTCGACTGTATCCTTTCGCTCGCGTTGGTAGTCACCTCAATCACATCGCCTCAAAGTTGAAAATAATTGAAAAAGTTGAAAATTAGTTGAAAAAGTTGAAAGTGAAACCCATCTGCTGTCATCGCTAAAAGTCGCCAAATTTCATTGACATTACATGGAACATGCAGCAAATCATTAACTTGGCATATGTCCCCTTTATCCTTGTGGTATTTTGACTAAAGCATGTCACAGACATTTCATTAAGACCTCAGGTAACTCAGCTTATCGAAAAGGGTACAACGTGTCTCCTTTAATGCTTGAATGGACTTTCTTATTGTACACGCAGTGAGAGAGCTGTGTTGTGTACCTCCGATCTGAGGAGACAATGGAATGTTAAAAGAAGAAGAACAAAAAGAAGAAGAAGAAGAAGAATTCAGCCAGCCGAACGCAGCTGATCACAAGAATTAAATTGCATGAACATGTGAGCTGCTTGCACAGTGGATCAAAGACAACTATTTGATTTGATAAATTCAAAGATTCAGTTAAACAGAGCACTTTTGGTCAAATGAGCCGTGATCATTTATCATCACGTTCATCACAAAAATACCATTAACATTCAGGGTAGTCATAATGAAGGGCAGACATAATTAAGATTCCTCGGGCGATGAAAAAGCATACGAATTAAAAAGTAAATTAATGATGTGATGGGTAAATTCTGAAGGACAAGATGTGGGAATTCACTTGAATTTACAACATTCATTCTTAGCAAATCCATTTTAATTACTTTCCCAGTTGTTTAGCCCTGTTGAAAACTACAAATGAAATACACAGCAAATGAAAATAAAGAATAAAGGTTAAATGCACTTGAATTAATCCACATGGGCTCAGATCACGCCATTTAGGCATTCTCTAGAATCATGATGCCAGCAGCAAAAATGAAAATTGTGCTTCAGGAGAAAAGACTTCAAGGACAATGAAGCAACATTGGACAATAAAAGGACACAAACACATTAAAAGTTCAAAGACAAGGTGAGATGGTGAACCTTTGAAGACGTACTCAGATGTACTGAGTGAAACATGTCAGTTAGGGCAACATATTGGAGTTCACCATATTGTTTCAACAGTTTCTGTCTGAATCTCTCCTAACCAAAGAATATGGGTCAATCATGGATAATCACTTCATAATTCAATCAACGTACACACCATTACACCTTAGTCCAGAACTACAAACAACTGCTAGAAGACCAACGGCATTCACTACACTTATCATTTCTCTCAGATATGTAAGAATACTTGCAAAGCCACTTCTTCCAAGCTAGAATCCTAGAACACTGAAGGTTTAATCACATATACACAATTTCAAATGCAAGAAAATACCTATTAAGGGAAATGAACACCCAACCAAACATTATATGTTAGTCCACCTGTTGAAGCAATGGCACAGTATGATTACAATCTGGCTTTGTGCACAGAGAGACATAGCAGCGTATGGAATATTTCTTTGGTTCTGAAAATGCTGTCTTAATACCTTACAGCAGACACTCATATCAGAAACCTGAATCACAAGTAGCTGTCTCAAATGTACTAACAAATGCACTATTTGCTGAGGAACATTCGTCTAGTCCTGTCCATGAATCACAGTATCATTATGAAGGACACAATATTTCACTGAAGATTAGAAACATAACAGGAAAAATGAAAGAAAAAAAAATGTACATAGTAGTTTCTGAATGGCAGAAGCACTTCTTTTTTCTAAACAAGATCTACAAACACATTCATGCCACTATTTGCATGCTTGAACGACTTTTGGGTAATTAAGTAATGAGATACTCCTGGTTTGTTTTCTAAGCACAACCATTTGTCTTCCAAGTCCAACATAGTTTGCACCTGGTTGAGTAATGGTGCCTGGATGTGAGTCAGTCTCACAGTGAACTCAAACCAGATGACACATACATCAAGAACATATCACTAACAGTGCACACCATTATTCATTAATCACATTTTCAGTTGAGTGACGATTGTTAATATGCAATGTTTGAAGAATCAAACTTTAATTTCAAATGAGCTTTTCTTGAAATGATGAAAGAAAAACGAGACTGTCTGTAGAATGGTGAGAGTATAAATAAAACTGCCCAGAAATAGTAGTCTATCATGTCTCATCATAAAGTAGGCTTGGAGAGTAGGTTATCTAGTATACACTACCCCTCTAAAACCATCAAAGTTGAAATGGATTTTATTGGTGTGGAAAACTGGTACAGGATGGCTTAGTGTGGACACAATTGCAGAGTGTAAACCCCTGCTTGTTTATAAATAAATGGGTAAGCATGGTTTATATATTGGTGAAATAAAGGATAATAGGCGGACTTGAGCATGATGGGGCTGTTTTTAACGTGCACCAAAGAAGGACTCAATCCAAGGATTTTCACACTTTGAGGTATGCACTCTGCCACTACACCACTAGGCAGACCGGCTGCAGGGGGTTAAGAAAAAGGCAGGAAAACAAAGCACCAAGATGGCATACTCAAAGGATTTTTTAAAACTTAACCAGGACAGTTAAAATATCAAAATGGGAAAAGGCTCCAACAACTTGGAATTCTTCAGGAATAATTTTCACGAAACTCATCACGAGAATCAAGATCATTTTTAACCTTTTAGCATTCTTAAATGCACCTTATAGCTTCAAATTAGGTTCTTTTCTCTTTCCTAGCCATGCCCTAATTCTCTCTAGCCCCGTCTGTTCTCTGGTTCTTTCTGCTCCCCCCCAATTTTTAAAAAAATCCTCATGTTCCTTTCCTTACCCAAGGCAAAGCCCTACCATACCATACCCCTCTACAAATGTGTGACGAGGGGCTGTGTCAAAGGTTGGCCTTAAGTATCCTTGCAGGCAATCCAGGTTAATCAGGCTGGAGAATTGCTGGGCAACTGAGCTCTTCTGAATGGCCGCAGTCACTGTTCGCCGCTGCTGCCCCCTGCTGGCTGCCGGCGGTGTAGCGCGGTTTACTCTCAGTAAACATTTCGGAACGACAGGAAATGTGGTATGTAATTCAGTTAAAGGCTTAGATACATTTGTTTTTGAGCTGAAAGTTATTCAAGATTCATGGTTTATTGTCAACTGCAGAACAACGAAATTTCCTGGCGTTCTTCTCAAAATAATAATGAAACAGCTTTTTTAGTAAAGAAAAAAAATAGTTTGGCAGACTGTAATTACAAAACTGTTGTGGAATTTGTTTTGCTGTATTACCTCATTAAACTGATTATTTTATATTTATATTTCATATTTTTATTACATTAACCTTGCCATAATCTGAATTAATGTTGGAACAGTACTCAACAGTGACATTATGGAAATGGAAATGTGAGCAGTTACAGCAAGTTCTCAGTATCTGTGGTTATGTCCTAATGGTTTAATTGAACTAAATACACTTGGGTGGTCAGATCCAGATTTTCAGTATTCCATATTTGTCAGTTTTGCCAGAGAACACTGAGAGATTTGCTCTTTGAGCTTCCTACATCAGGTTCATTGCTGGACATTAGTGATGCTATGAATATGTGTTGTCACATAAGATTCAACTTTACTGCATGTAAATCCTAGGTATGGAATTTTCTGCCACAGTTAGACATAGTGTTACATTTATTAAAATAAATTGTAATAATTTTTTGTTGTTTATGTATTTTCCCAAACCTTTAATTTTCTCTGAATACGCTTTAACCACATACGACCAACAGGGGGCAGCACTACAACAGAGAATTAGGCAGCTCAAGCTGACGGAAAAACATCACCTGACCTTTTTCCAGTCTGCAAATGTCCAGTTTCAGTGCACCTGTACCCACTGTCACCTCAGATTCCTGTTCTTGGCTCATAGGAGAGTAACTAAATGTGGTATTCCAGCTTAAAGTGTATTAAAATATACTATAAAAAATTTAAAAGATTTCACTCAAGCAATAGGCACAATTTTGAAATCACCTATGTTGAATACAAAATACTGCCACTTCAGGATCCTTGGTTCACTCCTGAGCTTGTGGCATTGTCGGTACGGAGATCTTGTGATCTGGTGATCTTCCCTTAGGGTTTTC
>JAQQZU010024533.1:0-11190 GCA_030068025.1 Parauchenoglanis punctatus | reverse complement strand
ACACAGAAAGGCACCCTGGGTGACCCGGGGCTCGAACCCAGGACCTTCTTGCTGTGAGGCGACAGTGCTAACCACCGCACCTCCGTGGCGCCTGAATAAAATCAAACAATGCTAATTGTGTTAAAAGAATTTTATTTTAAATACTGTAAGAGTCCTGGGACTCTTAAATCTACAATAACCATGTCAGATTGTCCTTTGACGCAAAGGTGAGAATTGGACAAAAACTGTTTTTATCTCATGCACGCGTGTGCAGCATCATAAGCATCAGCACATGCATCCTAAAAGCAAGAATGTTTGTAACACTAATGATACTGGATGAAAGCTAAAAGCTCAGCTTAAGCGGAAAAGCATCCATCATAACCCCTGCCACTGCACCATAAGATACACCAAAGTTCCCTTCTATGTGGCAGTACATCCCAAAACGTGTCAAGGTCAAGTGTCACTACGTTTTTCTTCAGGATCCATTCAGGAAGCCTCTCCATACCATCAATGCAAGAGATTTTCATACAGAATCTAATAATGGATTCAGCATGAGGCTGTTTTATCAGAATCTTCACTTATCACATATAACCCATATAGTTGATTCAATTTTCAGCCTGTACAATTTAAAAGAAGGTTTAATGGTGAACATTAATCGAACATTAAATGAGGAGTGGTGAAGGTCAAAATGAAAAATGTTATGACTCTGGAAGTGAAACAACCTTATTATAATGGGAGACTAATAAAGATCCCGTAGAAATAAGAAGACTCAACTAGCATTAATGCTTGTGGGGGAAAATAATTGCTTTTTAACTGCTCAGAATGCCCAAGTCTATAACTGTATAGAAAAAAGCTCCACTGAGACATGATCCCTGAGAGGACAAAGCAGTTGCTCTTATTAAATTCTGCTTATTTGATCAAAAATACATTAGAGGCAGAGTGTTTCAAAATGAACTGGGGAAATGTATTAAGCATGTATAATTAGCAGCTCATTTGGGAGTAATGCAATAGCACTTAACACACACACAAACACCCACACACACACACACACACACACCTCCATCCTTTGACTTTATTACAGCTAATTAATGCTATAACCACACCTAACCCTTACCTTAACCACAGTAACTAAAGTATTTTAAAGCAATTTTTTTTGCTTGTTTATGTTTTTTTAGTAAAACACCTTGTAAGGACCAGGTGATTCTGAGAACTTTCTGAGAACTAAGATTCTACCTTCTCTTTGGTTCTTTTGGTCCTCACAATGCAGTTAATATATACATATACACACCTGTCAGATAATTAATCTTGTGAGAACTTCCATAGACATTATTAGCAATTCAGTTGGCAACCACTGAGTACACACACACACACACACACACACACACACACCAGTTTATTATCCTAGTGAGGACCTAACATTGACCTGAAGGGCACAGCAACTAAATGCCATATTTACACCCAAACTTAACCGTAAACTCAGTAACCAAAATGAAACCTTTGTGCAACTAACAGCTGTAACAACTGTATATTTTTGTGAGGACCAGATGATTCTGAGGACTTTGAGACTGCTCTGTCATTGTGAGGACATTTAGACCTTTATGATACACAATTGCACACACACACACACACACGCACACACACACACCTTGTGAGGACCTTCCCACAGCAACTAATTGCTATATTTACACTCAAACTTAACTGTAAACTCAGTAACCAAAATGAAACCTTTTTGCTACTAACAGCTGCATCAACAGTATATTTTGTAAGGACCAGATGATTCTGGGGACTTTGAGAATGCTCTGTCATTGTGAGGACATTTAGACCTTTATGATACACACATGCACACACACCTTGTGAGGACCTTCCACTGACTAATAAATACTGTACACCAAAACCTGACTCTAAATTTAGCCTTAGTAACCTAAAGGAAACATTTGGCTCTTTTATGTTTTCAAATAAAAGCTTTAAAAGTGTTGTATTTTTATGATGACCAAAGGAATTCAAGGATTTTCACATTATCCTAACATTGTTAAAGTGTTTGTTTCATTCTAGTCCTCATAAAGGGCTTAATACATGACACAGACGCACCAATCTGGTTTCTATCCTTGAAATGATAACTGCTAATTAAAGCTAGACTTATGCCAAAACCTAGCCCCAAGCTTAATCTCAGGTAACCTTTGGTACTTTTTGGTCCTGAAACAGCGCTACATTCTTACTCATGCTCATGTTTTTCTTAATCATTGTATTTAATTACATTACTGTATTTAATTACATTACTATTTAACATCCATTATTGAAAGTGTTAAAGTCAGAGGCTTGGAATTTATGACCTATTAAACCATTGGTGCTGAAATAATTAATTCAATTCTAATGAAGCTGTAACAAATGAGGGTACGTTTGAAACATTACATAATCTTCACCTCTTCAGAACCTCATCTGAACTGACACATTTTATTACAGTGACATTTTTCCTTGAGGAAACTACTAAGGTCAATCAGTGCTAAATAATTCCTGGTTAATGGGAAATCCAGTTATACCATTTCTCTACTTTTCAAGATTCACACTTTTTAGTGCTAATACTAATCTGTTTAATTCAGGGCTCAAAAGTAAAAGCTATCCCAGAGTCTATCACAGGAGCACTGGGTGCAAGATGCAAACACACCATGACACCGTGACTGGAACCCGAGTGGCAGGGAACTATGCATACAACTAGGGGCAATTTATCTTAGCCAATCCACTTATAGGGATGGTTTTGGGAGGTGGGAGGTCTCTGGAAAAACCACATATGAGGAGAACATGCCAAACTCCACAAAAAGTGTGGAATCCAAGCCTGAGCCAAGGACCCTAGAGCTGTGAGATGGCATACTGTGCAGCGAAAAGGCTGCATAACAAGACTCAAACTAATGTCTTCCAGGTGCCATTACGGCTTCTACAGAACTAAAGAGCGTTCACATCAGCAGCATTATGTTTCTCTCACACAACACAGGCACTGTATTAAACCACAGTCCCTTCAGTAGATGATGAAATTGGCCAGGTATATTGATAAAAATGCGCCAGAAAGAAAGTATGCAGTACCAGAAACTCCACGCATTGTAGCCAAAACATTTTTACCTTTGTTACTAGAGTGTCTGTTAGCATTGTGGTACTCGAGATCATTCTTAAGGCCACAAATCACTATGATGGTCACTATGGTCCATGAGCAAATATTTTGTTCCTGTTACAGTACAGTACAAATTGCTTGTTGAAAATTTTACATGCGCTGTGCTGCTTCCTGTTGCATTTTTAAAAACAAATCAATCTTCAGTATAACTAGCAAACTCTGTGTCATTTCATTTGCCTCATGCATGCTCCCTGACCACACTCCATGTGAGCTTCATGTTACAATTCAATATTACAAAATAGAATTACACTGCAGCAGAAGAATGGGCTTTGCTTAACTTGTCCCATGTATGTCCCATGTACCAATAATACCAAAGTAGACGAGTTATTTTCATTAATTCAATAGAAATTTCATAGCAGGTTAGGAAGATACTACAATCAGTAAATTAACCCATCTAAGCATCTGATCTTGGTGTACTAGTGTGGTGTTGGTCTTGTCTTGGTGTTGCCCTCTTGTCATACTCAGTCTTGACTCACCCAACACAAGTGTCTGTATGTCGAAACCTGGCTGTGGCTCTTCCCCAAAAGGTTGCCACAAAGCTGGAAGCACACAACTGGAACTAAAACTCCGTTTACACTTGGTATTAAAATGCATCTTGGGTGATCTGATCACAACTGGACAGCGCTAAATACAAGTGTAAACATCCTCCAAGACACAAGCCACTTGCCGAGGTGGTCTGGGACGCATTTAACCACATACCTTCCTTAGTGTAAACGCTAATGCGTCCCCGACACGGACATAACAAGAAAATACGTCATTAATGCTGGACACGGTGGTTGTTTTGGTAACAGCTAGAAAAAAAATGAAGAGGAGCACTGATGTAAGTGGTTGGAGTGCCATAGAGTAAATAGTAAATGGTAAATGACAAAAATACAGTACTTTTTATAGCAGCCCTATTGAACAACTGTAGTAATCCATATTATGTCAACAACCGCTCAACTAAGTAAAGAGAAACAACAGTCCATCATTACTTTAAGACATTTTTTAAGTAATAAAAATAAAGAAAAATACATTGAATTAGAAGGTGTGTCCAAACTTTTTTTACATAAACATACAAGTTAAAACTAACATACAAGTTAATCTCAGTTGCCAAGTTCATATTACACAATTATGACTTTTTACATTGAAGTGTGGGATATTACGAAGTCATGACTTTTTTTATCTCGCAGTGTCACCCAATTGCATTTCTTAACCAGTTAATATCTCACAGTTGAGATGTTTTATCTCACAAGTACAAAATTATAAAATGCAGTTGTGATATTTTGCCTCACAATTGCAATCTAATATTATGTAATTGACTTGAATATTAAGTAAAAATGACTTTTTACCTCCCAACTGTGAGGTAATGTCATTAAATATGGCTTTTTACCTCGCAAGTGTGAGATATCACACAATTTTCCATGCAAGTGTAAGTTAATATCTCACAGCTGACACTTTTTATTCCACAACGGAGGGTTGAGCTTATGCAATTGATTAATTCGTTTTATGTAATTGCCTCACATTTGCAAGTTAATATTATGCAGATGCAAAGTTTTACCTTGCAGTTGTGACTTTGTGCAAAGAATATTTCACGAAAGTTACATTCCTTACTTACATACTGCTGCTTATATTTTTACTGTTGTGGTTTGATTATGGGAAAGTGGCAATTGTGTTATATTAACAAGAAATTGTGAGATCAGTTATTGCAATAGTGAAATATTAACTCACAGTTTAGAGATATACACTTGCAATTGTAGGATAAATCTGGATAATATTAATGTATTCCATACACAAATGGCAGAAATGAGCTTCCATAATTTCTCCATTAGAAAAGTCGCAACTCATATATCATACTCACAGCTCTCATTCCTGAATTTGAAAAGTGACAACTCAGCAGCAGTAATACGTCATTGCCCGGTCTCTGAATTCATACACACCATTAGCTCAGAAAGCTGAACAGAAGGTCATATCTGTCTGTCGTTCACCTTCACATGGATTATAAAAGCAGGCTACATTTTTCCTTTCCTGCGTCTTCAGAAGTGTGAGGATGATGCTATTTATTTGCATGTTACAGATCTAGTGTAGGGGTGTATTTACTTATAGATATGCTAAAGAGCTGTTTGAGCACCACTTTACAAATGTGTGTGTGCACATATGCACACACATTCACACTTAAGATCGTTTTAGCGTATCCATATATGAGCATGTTTTTGGAAGGACGGAGGTAACCAGAGAACCCAGAGGAAACCCAAATGAACACAAGGAGGAAACATGAAATTCTATACATACAGTTATCGAAGCTCAGGACTGAAACGGGGACACTGTAAATTGTAAATTATACTGGAAGAGCAATTCTTGGTCCCATGTACTCCCCTAGCAGGTCCCTGTATATATGTGTGTGTGTGTGTGTGTGTGTGTGTGTGTGTGCGCAGCTCACACTGCTGCTTGTTTCAGTTGTCTGAACCCTGCAATAAGGTTTTATAAGGCAATAAGACACTGAAGGCCAGCACCAGGCATCAAAACACACTTATCCCAGGAGTATGTATATTATTGTCAATTATCAATTATATCAATAAGTTATTATTATTATTATTATTATTATTATTATTATTATTATAAAGCATGTCAGCTTTTATCTGCAAAAAAAAGAAGCAAGACAAAATATAAATACAGTGATTTTTTTATTTATTTTAAACGCATTGTCAGCAAATATTGGCTTTGTCTAAATTATGGCTGTTTATGCTCTTATATAGAGGATTTTTTTCATGTAGTAAAGTTTAATTTCATTATGCATCAAGGCATCTTTGCATTCCAGCATTTCTTTACATGTGGCTTTTGCACAGTACTGTACATCAGTTTCAAAAAGCATATAATATTAAGAAAGAGGTTTAAAGAGTACTCGCTCCTAAGAATAAACATCCTTATTCTCATGTCTCTCTTGACTTCAAGCTGCATTTCAGGATCCGGAGTCAATCACTGAATCACACTAAAGGTCACCACCTGACGCATTTCTGAATTTTTTTTGCATCAAACACAGCAGACAAGCAGGTGTTCAGCAAAGTCAGTTCAAGTTCAAGTTAGAGTGAAAAGAAGTGAAGGAGACATTGAAGCGGACCTGGTGTGATCTTCTATTATATAGGCTGATGGTAAGAATAAAATATACAGTACATGCATGGAAACAAATAGCTTAATCAAACAGTAACTGTAAAAGCTGTTGTCTCCAGTTTCAGAATTGCCAAACATTAACAGATTTACACTTGGTTTAAAAATTCGTCTTGAGCATTCAGGTCACAAATGGACTGCCGAGACACGTCGCCGTTTACACCTGTGTTTATCATGCGTCTCCAAGGTGTCCAGCTGATGACTTTTGTTCAAATTTCGTTACTGCCTACATCACTTCCGCTAGAAGGTCAAAGGTCCCTGCGCAAATTTATATTAAAAAACATTAAAACTGTAACATACCTTCATTATTTTCTTGCACTCCAACCACGTACATCGATGCTCCTCTTCATTTTTTTCTAGCGTGTCGCGCTGTTACCAAAACAACCTCTGCATCCAGCATTAATGACGTATTACTGTTAAGTCCGTGTCGGGGACGCATTAGCGTTTACACTACAGAAGCTATGTGGTTAAATGCGTCCCGGACCACCTCGGCAAGTGGTTTGAGCGAATGCATCTTGAATGTGTCTTGGAGGTCGTTTACACTTGTATTTAGCGCTATCCAGTTGTGATCAGATCACCCAAGACACATTTTAATACCAAGTGTAAACGGGGTCATAGATAGATAGATAGATAGATGGATACATGCATACATTTCTTCATTTCTTTGACGTTTGTCTGAACAATAAGTAATGTTAATCTGAAACTAAACAGAGGAAGAAAGAGAAACACTGAATTCAATTTGAGCCTACTTAGTGGAATAGGAAGCTGGTCAGAGGGACCATTCTTGGTTTGTGGCTTACACTTTATGACCCCTGATGTGAGATTGGGGAAAAGAAGATCAGAACAGAGGTGCGCAACTCATTAAAGTTATTATGGTGTTTTACAGCCCTGTATGGTCCGAGTTAACAACCTAGTTAGCCTCATTTCCATAAACAGGCCACAAGTGAGCACTTTAAAACGCTTAGCGAGGTTCTTGTAAGGCCCTGATAGCTGTTGAACCCGTGATCATTTCTTACCTGACCAAAATGACTATGTTTATCAAAAGAACACAATCTGAGCAAAGCACGAACAATAAACTCAAGACTCGTATCAGGCTCTCTGGCAGCGGTGTGGAGATGACTTCAAGGCTTCGTGTTTAACTTCCGAATTAAATTATAATGGAGAGCAGATAAATGTTGGACAGCTTCAACTTCACTAGTGAACTTCTGACTGTCTCTCACACGTATAAACACACTGCGCTGGACTGAATGCACTCCAAATCTCAAACACAGGCCTGCAGACATCTCATCAGTCATGAAGGATTCAGACTGGCTGTAAATATCCAGCTTTAAAGTGAATATAGAGTTTGTTTGTGCAAGAGGTTGACTTCCCGCTGTTCTGGGCAAATACCTAAAGGCACCAATACATAATTCACTCACATCATTTCATCTCTAGTTGTATCATGTACCACAGGCAGGAAGTTTCTCTCTCTCTCTCTCTCTCTCTCTCTCTCTCTCTCTCCCTCTCTCTCTCATATACACCGCTGAGATGATTGGAAAGGATGGAAGATGGAAAGGGAAACAGCTGAGGAACGTATTCAAGAACTAAGGTCACAATTAATTACCGAGTTAATCTGAGAGAAAGGTAAGACTAGTTAAACGTCCCACATTTTAATAGGTTTTGAAGTTTGATGTTTTCTTGCAGGTGCTGTTTGTGCTCAGTAGCCTCAGATCTTATGAAGACTCTAGTGTAAGAGTGATACATGGCCATAAGATGCATCAAAACATGATATTATGTAATATAAAATGAACGCATGAAGACTTTTTCAAAGGTTCCGTTTCAAGCACAGGAATAGATTTGGAGAAACCTGATTGTTTTGAAACCTCAAGGCATAATTTAGATCGATCAGGAAAAAAATATTTAAGCGAGAAAATAATATCTTAAAGGACAATTTACAGAAGATTTCTTATTGCGATATTATTATATAAGAAATATTACGTCATTGAGGCTATTTTTAAGACAAGCTTGAAATTAGCGTGGAATAAGCAAGAGTATCTGGCAGTAGAATAATACAATTTCAAGTAAAAAAAAAATCACACCGTAAGTGCGAAATTACCCTAGAATTCTGAAATACATATAAAAATGCAAAATAAGAGATATGCTCATTTGCCCATGTGAAAAAATAAATCGCAGGTGGAAAAATTAGTAACTCAATAAACAGATTATTGAAAGTTTATTTTTTTGTTCATTATTTAAAGTTTATTCGTAGTTGATATGTTACAATTAGTATGATGTGTTACAGTAACATGACACACATCAATGCTGTAACTACAGCACAAGCTACACAATTCGAACACCACAACCTGTTGCACTACTTTTTACTATGTGACTTAATTACAATGTATGTCAAACCATCTTTTTAGAATCAGAACAAGTGAAAAGATGCCTAAACCGAAATCAAGGCTCTAACAAACAGACCAGAAGTGAAGTCAAGTGGGTTTTTACTGTCATTACTTTATATTGCTTGGGACAAAATACACACAAAAGTGTGAGACGAGTGCAGAACAATATGTGCGGAACAATAAATACACAGGAGAATAAATACACAGAACTGTAATAATTATTATTGCACATATTTAATGTTCCTAAACTAAAATGTTTTTTTATTTAATTTTTTTTTTTTTTAATTTTAATGTTAAATGGGTCTCTGACCGCAAAAAGTTCAAGATCTGCTCAAGGTTTAGGGACGCTTTAGGGGATGTAGCCTTGCCTCATCACTGTGTATATAATGCAGGGTAAATCTCATCTATGTGATGGATGTCTTGCTGTCAGCAGCTCTTCTCTGCTCTTTCTGCTCCATCACACCTCCTCATTTTTCCTCCCTTGTTTTATTTTAAGAAAAAAACCAAAAAACAAAACCATCGCCGTCCGAAGCAACAGCACAGGAGCAGGGTGTGAAAATAACAGCTAAAAGAGACAAGGAAAAAACGCTTGCGACAGTGATTTCTGATTGTCCACTTGTCCACTATATAGTGTTCTCTCTCTATATATAGAATGCTTACAGGGAGTTAAATGCAGCTATTGATATATTTCAGACACTACAGGATGCAGCTACATGTTATGCGGCTACATTATTATTTATTATCGGATTTATGATTTGTGTCACATAAAGAAATGCCCGAACATAGACACTAACGTTGCTCATTTTGGATAAGTACACATTGTAACAAGTGGACCAGGGGCGAATACAAACATTATACATTATTTTTATTGTCTTTTGTATAGTATAAGAATAAAAGCCAGAACAGTGTGAGATGCAGAAAGTGTGCATAAGCTTGACCTTTCTTTTTTTTTTCTTTTTTTCATTTTCAAAAGTCTGGTGAATGCCTAATAAATACAGAATTATATATACTTGTTCACTGTATTTTCTGTTTGCCCTGAAGATTTAACAGGTCGTTCTGAAATGATTTGTTGCGTAGGTGTTTTCCACTCTCTGATATTAACAGATCCCTAGGAAGAATGATTTGATTGCGATATATGAAATGACCTGGGTTGGTTATTAATATATGCCGCATGTCACCATCAAAACGAATCCATTGTTGCAAAAGTTCATTCTGAGATACAGCGATTTGAAACGAGAATGCGTCAAAAAGATGTTATACTGTTTTACTAATTTGGTCGTAAATACATTCTTTAATCTATAACAAATCCATCATCAAAATATTACACTGTGAAAGAACTTGAACTTATGACAACTATCTGGTTGCTATGCATTCATTTCAATAAATGAGTTTACAGTTGATTTTTTTTTTTTTTTTATTCAAATTTGATTTTCTGTTATGATGATAATGCCTTTAACATTTTCTCTGGACTGGCTGCAACAAATTCAACAAATCACCCCTTATTGGCAGTGTGAGTGCCCATTTATAAGGATCATGTATTTTATGAGAGACACATATGAGAAAGGTCAGCCAATCAACCAACCTATAGCTCAACCAAACATCCACTGTGGTAAACACCATGGCCAAACTGTAATAAAATCCCCCATGCATGTCATTTCGCTCCTCACAGTCTGCCTCCAACCAATCAGAAAAGGAGCTGTTAATAAATGTGATCAGTATTGCCTCTGATTGCTCTTTCACAGAACCAGCAGGAGTCATTTAGGAGAAGAAAACGAGGAATTTTAAATGGTAAGACATCGACTTATGAGAGTGGAGCCTGAGGCGGGAGCTTGCGAGGGCGTCCACACGCTTTATTATGATAATTTTTCCAAAAATCGTAGCTGATAAAAAAAAGTGTGTACAACCAAGAACACAGACTGGGTAATCAGGGGAAAAAATCACAGTCATTGTGGTAAAGAATCTGCAAAAGGATTCATTTCACACCACAGGAGAAAAAAAAAAAAAAAAAGTAATAATACACTGGATTGTAAAAGAGTAAAAAAAAAAGCTTGGCCTAAGTGAGAAAAAAAGTGTGGAATAATACTATAAAGTTCAGAACTTTAATTTCATAATGAAAGGATGTTGACTTTCCCTCCCTGAAATTACAGCTACAGTTATCATGTGCACTGTAGTAGGTTTCTTATTGCATACTTTATTAACATATGATTAACTCACACATAATACAATGAAAGAAGCTGAAAAGAAAACTTTCTTTCCAGTCATTTCTGCAGCAGGGAGTGGTGTCTTGTAGTGAGAAACACTGCTGGGTTACTCAGTTTCATTCCTGGATAATTTTCTACCTAATTTTTGGAAAACATTGACACTGTGAACAAATGTAAAACTCTAATAACCATCCATAGGTGTACAGTATAATAAATTATGAAGCATTATCTTAACTGTATATCTGATGTCTAAATATACACTACCGGTCAAAAGTTTGGACACACCTTCTAATTCAATTATTTCTTTATTTGTATGACTTTAAAAGAG
>JAQQZU010024531.1:0-11195 GCA_030068025.1 Parauchenoglanis punctatus | reverse complement strand
ATTTTACCAAGACAGGAAAAAACACAACATTTGTCAGAATGATCAATGCTTAAACAGATTCTCATTTTTCAGCAGGCAGTTGTGTTTAATAGACATTCGTCATCACTGCTAGCCTTGCACAACTTATAATACCTATACTTCCTATACTTTTTTCCTTACATTTGATAGACAAAAAATTTAATAATTAAATGATTATAATTTAATAATTTAAAAATCCTCATTATATATTTCTTGCACTAATACTTTATTTATTGTTACGTTTTTACAAACGAATCATGCACTCTTTTATTCACTACTTATGTATTATTAGTGAATTGAGCTTCTACATCATAGACAGTTCACAGAGACTGAATGATACTGATGTATGCTTTTTAATGAGATTGATTACATTATGATAAAGTAAAGCAAATTCATATTTTCTAGTAAAAATGTCTTCAAATGAATTGTATATATATTCTACATACAAGCTGTATACTTGTACTTCTGCATAATAAAGTACATGAAATAAATGCTTTATCACTCATCACTCATCCTATAAGAATTTTTCACATAGTTAAAGTTTCATACTGAATAATGTATGTGGGTGTGCAATGTTATAAAAGAGGCTGTTTCACCTGTATCTGTATGAGCATTTCAAATGTATTTGTGTAAAATTTCATGTGTATCTGTACGAACATATCATGTGTGTTTGAATGTGTTTTTCACATGTGTCTATAAGAGTGTTTCACATATATGTGTGTGTGAGTTTTCAGTTGTATGGATGCGTGTGTGAAAGTTTCACATGTGAAAGCATACGTGTTTCATATGTATTTGTGTAGCAAAAGTCTGAAACATTTCCTAAACGGCTCCTTAGAAAAATCTGTAACCATTTCTCTAAGAAAATGCATTGTAGAATATATCACTAATATATGTCCATTTTCATTAAATATCAGCTTTTAAATGTTTTCTTAAGCAAAACCTTTAAAGTAACGACCAACATTACAAACAATAATGTTGTTTAATATGGGTGTACAAACATTATAAGAGCCATAATGTCTATTATAACCAACTGAGGATTATAGCCTAAATCAATGATGAACTGTGTCCCGAATTACCAAACATGCCATTTATGATATTTAAATTTATATTCAGTCAGATAAAATGGTTCTTTAGAATATAATATGAATATTTTATCTTCCACATGTAGATAGCCAACACCATGAGGAAAACTGTCCAAATATATCTGAAGTCAATCTATATATTATTTATAGCGGCAGGAACAAAAGACGTTTTAAACCTAGTTTGTTTTAAGTTTTTCATAATCTTCACTCATTATATTTCTAATGTAAAACAAAATGAATGATGAATAATTCAGTGGATTTTATTCAGGATAATTTCATTGTAGAGTTCATGACTAACGACTCCCAGTACCTGTAAACTTATTTGCAACCTTGACTAATCATTGATGTTGCTTCTAGTTTTTGTCATGTGCTCAAACTCATAAACAAAATCAAAGGTCAAAATACTTTGTGATTTAGACCATAAAACAATAGATAATATCCAAGTAGATTCAAAGAAAAGAAAAACTGCATTCTCTGCTCTCTCTCTCTCTCTCTCTCTCTCTCTCTCTCTCTCTCTCTCTCTTCAATATTTACATATGTAAGGTTAATCAAGATTCATTAACAATTTTGTTGTGCTTAAAAACATTCTGTAAAATCTGTTAATAGAAAATTAGAACATTATCTAGAGACTGTTGCATGTGAAATTCCCAGATCAGCAGTTTCTGTAATACTCACACCAGCCCATTTGGCACCAACAACCACTCCATGGTCAGTGTTTACATGGGCCACATTTTTTCCCCATTTTATTTTTGATGTGAATGTGAACTGAAGCGTTTGACCTGTATCTGCATGATGTCAATGTGCTTTTGCCACATGATCGATTGTTTGAGAAAGGGCATGAATGTACAGGTGTATAGGTGTTCCTAATAAAGTGAATGTAAGGTGTAATGCTTAACTTTTTTAGCCAAGTTAATTTACTTTTCCAAAACTGGAATAATTTCTAGAAGTCTTCTTAATAACAACAACATTTCATTAAATATTTTACATTCATGAGATGTTAACGAGACATGCAGTTTAGATTTTTGAATCCCACAGTTCACCCTAAATAATTACAATTTATGAATTAACTTTACAAGTTGGTACAAATAAATAAATTTACGCTAATAATTGCAATTATTTTCCAGAAACATGATGTCATTCAAGACACTCAAATGTCTGGAAAATGTAAGCATGAGCAAAATGTAAGCTCATGCTTTCTTAGTGGAAAACTCTACCATGTTCACAGTTTCCTGTGTTCATTAAATGTGCTTTATTATACTGTTTATGTAAAGCATTCCTGTGTAACAATATCATGTATTTTATTAGAGACACTGCTAAGAGGATACAGTACTCTATGTTGTCTTTGTTATATGCTAAACTGACATCGTAGAAATAATAAAACAATATAACTGAAAGAGGGATACATTGTGTTAAAGCTGTCAAATATTAACCAGTATTTACTGGCATACGTACATGCATTTGTTCCTAAGCACACAATGTAACAATAGGCAAGCCTAACATTTGGTGAACAGGGTTACCACTGCATAGCTCTCAGAGGATCAAAAGGCCTCAGTGAATAGAGGGAAAGACAATCGTATCATGCGCTACAAAGCAAACAGTTGTAGCCTGTTCTGTGAAAAGAAAAAAACACCTGTATGATGTGATCAGCACACCTTTGATTTTTTTTTTTTTGACCAAATATGTACAGATGTATAGAATTTTTCTATATCACGTATTTACCTTTAGATTGTTACTGTTGAGGCTATGCTAAGATAAAGTTTGTATTGATTTTTTACATTTTCATTATTTATAACCACCATGAGGTTCTGCGCTGGAGGACCCAGGTCTTTCCGAGTGCACCTGAACATCGATACTGAAACCTCTCTCTGTGTCAGGTGTGTATATGTGTTTGTCTAACTGGGTGTGTTTCTTTTTCCTGTGTTATGTGCTGAAGTGTTTGACGGCCGTTTTGTGTAAAGGGTGTAGATTTTAGTTGTCCTATTTCATGATTGTAGTGTTGCTTGTGCAAGTGAGTATGTGTGTTTGTGTGTGTGTGTACAGGTTTTGTGAGGACCAATTGGTGATATTTCACTACACTTGTGAGGACAATTTTGAATGGATTTTGGACAATTTGGACACCCTCAAAAGTGGGTGGTCCTCAGAGGTTTTAAGGGCTTTACAAACAAATATAAGAAAAAGTAAAAGAGCCAAAACATTTCCTTTTCATTATTGGCACCTCAAAATAAATAATTTCTTATGCTTTAAAAAGACAAACAAGAGAGATGTAACACGTGCATTCACAGGATCTATACCTTTAGGTTTAAATGTATGGAGCTTGTTTTGCATGTGGCAGTTTCTCAAAACAACTATTTTTCTATTTTGACTGAAGGTGAGGATTGATTTCCTTAATGGCAGACATAGTAAGCACTTCAAAATGATTGGTTAGGTCACAAGCAAGTTTGCACGTAAGCACTGTAGCTGTGATTATAAAGATGTTCCTGTTCTCATCCCAGGACTTTAATTCAGGATATACTCCTTTCAACATCCTTTCCATCCACATGGTACTGTTTGACTTTACAGTATAGTATACAGTTTTACAAGAATAATGATTTATAAACCCACTTTCTGTTGTCTCCCAGAAGATAACAGCTTCCATTTTAAGCTTTGTTCTTCTCAGGGTTTCTTCCTCATGTTGTCTCAAGGTGATTTTCTCCCACTGTCATGTTTGCCTCGCTCATTAGGGATCGAACTATATCTACAGATTTCTGTGACAATATCTATTGTTAAAGAACCATGCAAATACAACTGATTTGAACTGAAGCAAAGTTTCTATGAATGTTTTAGGAATATGAGCGTTCTATGAAGACACCTAAAATAGACATTTATGCTGATCCACAAAATAAGTGCGAAATAGTCCATCCATCCATCCATCAATTCCAATGAGAGCCAATTCCAGCATCTTCGGGCGAGAGGCGGGGTACACCCTGGGCAGGTCGCCAGTCCACCACAGGGCCAACACAGACAAACACACACACGCTCGCATTCACACCTATGAGCAATTTAGAGTAGCCAGTTGACCTAATCTGCATGTCTTTGGACTGTGGGAGGAAACCCACACATGCACGGGGAGAACATGAGAATTCCACACAGAAAGGCACCCTGGGTGACCTGGAGATCGAGCCCAGGACCTTATTGCTGTGAGGAGACAGTGCTAACCACTGCACCACCGTGCCGCCGTGTGAAATAGTTTGTGTGTGAAATAAATAAAACAAAATAAGTGTGAAATACAAAATACTTCTGTGAACTTAATTTAATTAACTCTACCCAAAGGAAGGCCAATAGTAGGGAAATAGCAACATTTGGACTTGAGAGCTTATTGTTCTGGGGTGATCCTCAGACACAAGCAGAGACCAGCATCAGCAGAGTTGCACTGCTCACCACGGCTACACCAGGTTTGGCTGATACAGCGTTACTGGGCCTGGGGCGTGGCTGCACCGCTGAAAAATGCAAATAACACTGTTTATCAATCATAAAATAAAAAGCCTACCAATTCTTTATGCAGAATTTAAAAAAAATTATCTTAATGAACCTCACATATAATGAATGCCAAGCTTGATAAGGGAGTTTTAATATACACACATAACACTTTCGTTACTGTTCTTCATCTCCCCACAAGATGGCAGTGTATTTCATTAATAATTATTATCTTAATGATCTCTAACCAGTACACTGTTTTAAAACCACTAATACCTATGACTGGTGTAGTGGTGTACATAGAGAGGATACATTGCATACCATAAAAAAAAACAAAAAACAGGACAGATCAGTTATAATGTAAAGTGTGGATTAACATGCCTTGTTCTTAACCACCAGGTGGCACCAACGATCTGCTGCTTGTACTCACCTACAACAGTTATAGTTTTGGAGACCTGCCCAATTTTGTGTCCTTCTGGGTGCAGAGCGATACAGGTGAAGACCTGCGTCTGTCCGACATCAGAGGGCGTCCAGAGGATCTTTGGTCCCTCAGCAATAAATATTCCCTTTGGAAAGCCTGCCTGCAAGGCCCACTGCACAGTGCAATCCACCCCACACTGTGCCTTACAGGTGTACTCACTTTGTATGCCCACTTCAGCCTGGTTTGGCCCAGACAGGCTCACGATAACATATTCAACTGCAGGAGGAGATCATGTGTAACATCAGGTCATTTATTAGGTTTGGGCCTTATCTGCCATTCTCTAAAGCTTATGTATGTTATTTCATTATCTGGTTTATCTGATATCTTAGTTGATAATACACATGAAGCGCTCCACCTTTTATGGGAACAATAAGGAAATTTTTGACATATATAAGATGAATAAGGCTTACTTACAATTAATCCGATAGGCATTGCTTATTACACTAACACTTCCATTAAGGATCTTGCACTGATATTGGCCACTATCCAACACTTCCAGAAGGCTAAAAGACAGTGTTGCGTTGTCTGGGGATAGACTCATCCTGGACTCTAATGTGAGAGGTGCACTATCCTTAAGCCAGGTTATAGTGACTGGTGGGGAGGCCCCACTACATGTTAAACGAAACGACTGTCCCAGGTTAGGCTTCCGGTTAAGTACTGATTGATTAGTTGATGGCTCCACGGAAATGGGATCTGTAAGAGAACAATCACCACCTTAATGATGTCACTTGTGTATGAAATGTGTTGTTCAAGTTTTATTTAACTGAATTACATTAAAACTATTGAAAGTATTCAGAGAAAGTCTAGATGCTCTGGGCTGGAGGATGATCGTACTTATCACTATGACTGCTCTGATCTCACTGACAAAGTTCTTTCGGTCTTCATCCGTCACGGTGCATGTTATTGAAATGAATTTGTCTATGCCATTTTCAGTCAGGGTAAATTTGCTTCCAGGAAATGACTGGCCTTTTACATTCCAGGTATAATTGCAGGTGCCATTGCATGTTGCTGAACACTCATAGAGGACACTCACCCCAGCTACCACCTTACCAGGACCTGAGATTGTTACCCCCTGTGGCTTATCTAGGAAAAGAAAAAATATATATCTTGGAACTCAGAACCTAATAAATAAAGACTATATAATCAGCTCCACCTTTGCTTCTTTCTGAAACCTGTCCCTTAATGCTAAAAGTGAATCTTTGTGGATTTATTGTTATTTATTGTTAAGTTTATTGCTTATTTTATTTTATAGAAGAAAAAGTTTTGACATTTTGTTTTACAGATCAGAAAGACAACCATAAGGCATGCAGACCGACAGATAGACACACAAGTAAGTAAGTAGACAGTCAGAATGGAAGACACAGACAGATCAACTCACTTGTAGTAGCCACCTGCACAAGCCCTGAAATAAAACACAATTGAATTCTTAATTAGTTTTTTCAGACTTAAGAATTGAATAAGATATACTTACAAGACCGCCAACAATTATACAAGTCAATCTATAAGTTAGTGAAATAAATTGTTTAAATTATAAATGGTTACTGCTCATAGAAGACCTTATTTAAAAGATGCCAAGGTGTAGTAGGCAAAGAAACCAACCGAGAACTGAAATAACAACTGACGAAGCTCTACAAATAGGTGATGAAACAGCTTCTAGATTACACCAGTCTAGCCACTTCGACTTTTAACTACTAGTAGGCATGGACAATGTGGCATAATATTGTAGCATAGTATTTGAAGATATTTTCACTATATTCATTATGTATAATGATCAAATCAAGTTCAAGTATTACTTTATTTAATGATAACAAAATAACTTTTGAATACAGTCAATAATAATTTTAATGACACATCCCTCACTACTGAATATTTCAATACCTTCACAGATGAAAAAATATAAAAAAACAAAACTACTTGTATTGATTATAATATAGAGGCAACTATGTAAAGGCATGGGTTAGAGTAAGAGTACCTGTAAGAGTCAGTAGCAGATTTATATACTGCATCTTTAGGTCTTCTCTCTATCTCAGAAGAATCTCAAAATGGAAGTTAACAAATCTTCAGGAGTATGGGTACATAAACTGGCAGGATGTTAGGAGATTCCCAGATTACATCATATATTCTGACATAATATAATAGGATATTGGGTGATTTTTTATTTATTTATTAGGAAATATCTCAGATTAATACTTTTTAATATAAAATACAACTGAAATCTGAAGTGGAAAGTTTTTCTTCCTAGTCTACACTGAATTCATCAAGCATGTGTGAAGCTTATACCTTCACCACATTCTATTCAATGCTTTACAGAAAGCCCATCTATCTAACTAGCTAGAGTCACCTCTTAATTACTTACTCCAATTACTTTGGCTAATAGTGTCTGCCTTGTAAATACAAACACTTTTAACACTAAGTCTTAAAAAGGTTTTCAGTGATAAAGTCAGGATAAAAAAGTTAGTATACAGACAAAGGTTAGTGTAGAGAATGTGTAATGAACTTTTAGCCAGTACAGTTGGTGAGTTGCAACAATAATTTCACCACAGAGACAGGTTTCCTTTTGACATAATCAAAATTATGCAACAGGTCCTTGCAAATTATCACAGTACATAGTGTTTTCTTGTAAATACTTTTTGCTGCATTGTTGGGAACTTCTCTGACAGCTAAAACATTACAGCTAATATGTGTGACAAACCATAAAAAGAAAAAAGGGATTTTAAAATCATATCTCATTATCACTCACCCTCTCATATTCAATCAAAAAAGCATTTACAGTCAAGTCGAACCAGCAAGAAACATGAAATATTTCAGCATACACTGCTGGGGGAAAAAATGAGGCAAACCTTATTAACTTCACTTTTTTATTTGAACAAATACAAGTGCAACAAAGTAAGCAGGAAGCAACCATGTAACACAATATTGTATACATCTAGTGTACATTTTAGTATGAAATGGCTTTTCTGTTGTTTTCCATAAATCTTGGATGAGCTATCTGACAGCGTTTTGCAGTGTGCTGCATCAATTCTGTTCCATTCATGTTTGATTGCTTCCCACAGCTGGTCATTGTTCCTAAATATTCTGCCAACAAGTTTGGCCTTGATATGTGCCCATATATTCTCTATGGGGTTAAGAGCTGGTGAATGACCAGGCCAAAACATCACTGGCAGTGAATGCTGCTCCAACCATGACTTTGTTGTTTTTGCTGTGTGTGCTGGTGCATTATCTTGTTGGAAAATGGCCTCTTGTCTGTCATTTCCACTACACAACTTGTTTAAGCTTGGAAGCAACCCTTTCTGTAATATCTTTTGGTACTCCTTTGCATTAATGGATTTTTCACATCGCACCAGCTCACCAATACCAGACGCAGAAAGCATCTCCCGTACCATTATCCAGCCTCCACCAGGTGTCACAGTGGTGGACAGGCATTCTGGGTTGAATTTTTCACTTGACCTACAAAGACAGCGTTCAGGAGCATTGGTATACAGCTCAAAACGTGACTCATCACTCCAGAGAACACGTTGAAACCACTGAGAATCGTGGTGATCATGAAGTGCCAAAAAGTTGAGTCTGTCTGCAACATACTTTGTGGTTAGTAATGTTTTCTTGCATGTCTTCCTTGAGCTGTCTTGTAATTGTTCTTTGTGAAACAGCCTCATTTTTCACAATTCAGAATTACTATGCTAATTTTTTGAGTGGCTTCTTACAATTCTTCAGAAGAGTCATTTAGAGCCTTCTGTCATCTCGACGTGTTGTTACTTTAGGTCTTCCAGAGCCTGTCGTCCATGTTACAGATCCTGTCACTTGTAATGTGTGACCAATTCTCTGAATTGTAGACAGCAGAATCTGGAAACCCTCAGACTTCGAAATTTTCTGAATCTCAGGATACAACTTTCCTGCTTGACGAAGACCAGCAATGTGACTTTTGACTTCAACAGTTACATGGCATTTAGACTTTTTTGGAGACATTTTAAGGCAAAACTATCAGCTTCAACCTTTAGGCAGAGCATAACAATAGTGAATACTGTTCTTAATACGAACACTTAAGGCACTGATGAGACCAGGCGGTGTTTAGTTGTGAGGTCATTAACCTCAATTTAATTAGTGTCCAATTAAGCTACACAGTGGCACACATCAAGGCCACACTTACTGGCAGATAATTTAAGACCACTGACTAGTTGTGGGAAGGAATCAGACATGAATGGAACAGCACTGACGCAGCACGCTGTGAAAGGCTGTAAGACAGCTTTCTTCCAAATGGCTGAGATTTCTAAAGAAATACAACATATAATAAAACACAATTGAATTCTTAATTAGTTTTTTCAGACTTAAGAATTGAATAAGATATACTTACGAGAACGCCAACAATTATACAAGTCAATCTATAAGCTAGTCAAATAAATTGTTTAAATTATAAATGGTTACTGCTCATAGAAGACCTTATTTAAAAGATGCCAAGGTGTAGTAGGCAAAGAAACCAACCGAGAACTGAAATAACAACTGACGAAGCTCTACAAATAGGTGATGAAACAGCTTCTAGATTACACCAGTCTAGCCACTTCGACTTTTAACTACTAGTAGGCATAGGCAATGTGGCATAATATTGTAGCATGGTATTTGAAGATATTTTCACTATAATCATTATGTATAAGGATCAAATCAAGTTCAAATATTACTTTATTTAATGATAACAAAATAACTTTTGAATACAGTCAATAATAATTTTAATGACACATCCCTTACTACTGAATATTTCAATACCTTCACAGATGAAAAAAGAATAAAGGGAAAAGGCTTCCCCTTCTAAATTGTACACTGGCTACAGACAATGCATACAATATTGAGAAACACTGTTACTTATTTTACCTGTACAGTGTTTGCTAACCAAGAAACGTAATCATAAAACATGCTATAAATTTTGTTTGCCTCATTAGTTTTTTGCCCAGCAGTGTAGAAGTACTGAAACAGTTGACAAAAAACAGTTTGTCACAGCTCCGTCATGTAGTTTGTTAAAAGTTCCAATTTTGGATACCAAATTAAAATAAACGAAGAACGCAGAGTTGATGTTTTAGTGATTGCTAAAGAAAAATATGTTTTTCTATGAGCAGAACATCTCATGGAGTAGATCTACTATACAGATACTATAATTAAAAAGCAATATTAACACACAACATTAAACATCTGAAGTACTGGCTTTTGTTAAGTGTTTTGGCTTTGAAATTTCAGGTAGAAACAAGATGTGTTCAGGTTTGTAATTGATTTCTGGAATGACAGTGGATACACTTACCAAATTATTTACATGAGATATGCAGAATAATTGATAACAAATATTCTGTTTACAGACAAAAGTAACAACTTAGTACAGCTGTCAGACTTGCATTTACCAATTTGATCGCTTAAAAAATTTGTCATATTGGTAACACTAAGGCAAGTATGCAGGAACTAAGCAGGAACAAAGGAGCAGGTCTTCTTTAACCCTTATTCAGGAGATTCATTCATTTATCTTCGGTATAGACTTTATCCTGGTTAAGGGTCAAGGTGGCTCGGGAGCCTATCCCAGAAAACATTAACCATGATCCAAAAATACACCCTGGAGTGGATACTAGTCCATTGCTAGTGGAGGCACATGCACACACACATTCACACATTTACTGACACCTTTTTAGAATCGCCAATCTATTTATCTACCTGCATGTTTTTTTTTTATATTTTGGGAAATGTGATTAATGTGGCAGGTTATTTAAATAGTAAATATTATTGTATGCATGTTAAAAAACATAAGGAAATGTGATCAGTTCTCAATACCACATCCTGCCACTCCAACATGATATTACCATTAAACAAAAGCACAAGAAACACAACCTGCCACTAGAATAGCACCTTGGCATGATAATTAAATATTTAAATTAAATACATGCCATTTTGAATTCATAATAAATATTTTCAGAAAGGTATGACTGTCATCATACAATTATGAATGCCATAAAAAAATGTTAGATTCTTGAACTTTAAAATGATCTTTATTGATTTTTTATTCACAGTTATTTTAGGAAAAATAAACAGAAATGTGTAAATAAGTCAAAAAGTAAAAAATTTAATTGTATAAAAATAAGTATAATCTTAAACCCTAATTAGAGATCTGTGAGTATGAGCTTTATATATATACA
>JAQQZU010024529.1:0-11200 GCA_030068025.1 Parauchenoglanis punctatus | reverse complement strand
AAGAAAGAAAGAAAGAAAGAAAGAAAGAAAGAAAGAAACTGAAAAAAGTAAACAGAAAGTAAGAAATAAATAAGTGAGAAAACAAGAAAGCAAGATTAAGAAAGAAAGAAAGAAAGAAAGAAAGCCAAGAAACTAAAAAAGAAAGATAAAGGAAAAATAGAGACACATTATACATGAATTATACATTAGGTATTCAAAATGTCCTTAATCTTATGTGTATAAAACCATATAAAAGTGTACGCAATAGAACTATATACAATAGAAATAGATTAATCCTTATTTTATAGAAGCATATAGTACACACATACTCACACACACACACACACGCACACACACACATTTATACTTACACTGAAGAGCAAACAGACAGAAGAGAAAGAGTCTGTGTCCCATGCTGAAAGCGTTCAGGAACGTTAACATCCACCTTCATCCTCTCCTTTACCTCTTGTGTGTGTGTGTGTGTGTGTGTGTGTGTGTGTGTGTGTGTGTGTGTGTGTGTGTGTGTGTGTGTGTAGTTCTGTACAAACTCACACATCAACCTGCAAGCACACACACACATACACACAGTAATGCCTTCGTCAGTACAGACGAAAACGGAAATGAAAATAAGAACGATACAGCGAGCCAGATGCATTCAACAATACAAAACCAATTCATTCAGGAAAATAAATGGAACTGAGGATGATCTCATGGGAAGGAAAGAACGTAATATATATATATATTATATTATACAACATTGTGGTTAAATTCTCAAATGTGATTGTTCAGAAGGTGATTAATTTTCTGTAACAGCAGCTCTGAATGTAGTGCACTGCTGCCTGCAGGAACTGTGTTGCTGTTTAATAAAGAAATATATACAATCACTGACATGTTTTTTAATATTTATGGATGGAGTCTCCAGTGTCAACACGTTTTCTGACTGGGAAAGACAGATGAGTCCTGTTTGTCAGATCTGATCTGCGCCTGGTTGAACTTTTTCAACTTTTGGACTGATTTTTGAACTGGTTTCAACTGTGTGTTTAACTAGGACTTTTATTTAAGCCCTGGGTTTTGTTCACATCTTTGTCAAGCTTCTGTTGCGTTCATGCCTGTTGTGTTGTCATGCCATGTTTAGTCTCGCCCATGCCTGAATGAACGAATTCTGTGTTTGCATCCGACTCCAGTCTTCACTGTCTAACTGTGAAGTTCATGACTGTTTCATTTCATGTGTTTCCTCCATCCAGTCTCCCATGAGAATTATTTGTTCCCCCAGAGCTGCTGATTTAGCTGTTTCTGATATTAGCACCATATCTGGATTAAGTGTGATCTCTACAATTTTAGGGACTTCAGTTGGCTGGACAGCCAAATTCCAGCTCCAGCTGTTGGTCCCAGCTCCATGATATCCCTCAGCATGCAGCCAAATATCCTGCCCAGGCTGTTGACCAGCTTCTTTCTGATTGATAGACTCTCAATTCCTCCTCTAGAGATCAGAATCTGTAATCCAAGGGTGTAACTGAAAACTGTAGTATTCAGTGTAACTGAATATGTGCAACGGAAAAGCATTCTCCTTATCATCCAGAGGGCGCTAGGATTGATCCTGATGATGTCAGTGACACTAGCCAATCATGGGCGCCTGTGAATTTATGCATACAGAAGTGGGCGGATAGTGCTTTCCTGTGAGTGAGTCACAATGCCCCCTTATGCTGCATGAGCAAGCACTCCATAAAGATAAGTTTGGCTTGCATCATATGCCTCAGAGGAAGCACGTGATAGCCATAAAAAAGGACATAAATAGGAGGCACAATCACAAGGCATCTGGTTGAGACAAGAGGTGAGTATCTGGACACTGGAATCCTGCAGGATTCACCCTGAACTCAACACATTTACAGTATTCATTCAGTTATCTTTAGTACCTGCCTGCTCAAGGTCACTGTGGTTTAAATTATGCTACTAATTTGTTCATATTTTGGGCAGCTACAAACAAAAATATTACCTGTATGAGCAGGATTAGTCAGCGCTACTCGAGACAAACTACGAAGTAATGTTGAGGAAAAGTCACGCACCATGCTGACACTGCTGTTATTTCTACCTCAGTGATTTCTAGTGTTTCTGGACATATAATGGTAGGGTTCATATGAAAAAAATAAAGCAAATAAAACATCAACAACAAAAAATCCCTGTCTTGTTTAGGCCACGCCCACACCCAGGTTAAAACCCAAATACAGACACAGGTACATAGTGGTATGGCGTACATACTTTAAACACACTTACAGTATAGATTACCTTATAAAGCTTATATTTATATATAAAAAATAATTGAATTGAATCAATTAATAATTATTTGAAATTATTATGTGAATATTTTGGCTATCCCATGACTGGCAGCATGTTTATATGCAGTAAGGCTATGAGTTTTATTAGATAAGGTCGTTCTTTTATTTTCTTTTTTCCTGCAAAAAAAAAAGAAGTGGTTATTAGTATAAGACTTATTGGGCATTAGGCATATTATCCCACTGAATCCCACTTATTAGGCATATCATATGACAGTTTTTGCTCTAATGTAGATGAAACATTGTGCAGATGCCACAGCTTCCTTTAACACTTTTACCTTTGCATTTTAAAAGTGAAAGAGTTCTTTAGGAGCTTATTAACACCAGGGTTAATTAAAATGGTGCTTAAAATAGTTTTATATAGTTGTGTGATGATTAAATGAATGACAGTTCTTTCATCTTGAAATGTGCTTATTAGAGTATAAGTGTGTTTATTACCTTAGGTATATATAGGTTTATTAAGCTACATATTTTTTTAAATAAACAGTATTTTTTGTCACGTTGCGTGTCACAAATGTTCTGCAGAGAGACAGCTCAGCGTTAACAGTGTTTGGTCTGAAACCACACGCAGGCCGTAAACACCAACGCAGGCGAGGCTGTGAGCGAGAACGGAGCGGAATGACCTACAATACACCACAACCACGCTGTGTGCTTTTCCTGCATATCGTCTCTTTATGATAACATCAGTGTGACCTTTGTGAGCAGTAATGAGGAGCTGTGTGCAGTCAACACTGAATGGTTGCACCGCTACAGAATCGAATTAACATTTAACATCGCTTCTGAATGAACTCGGTGCTAACATTAGCTCTAGAAATCAGAAAAGAAAAAAAAAACAACCCAGCATTGCTAAATTTAATCACACTGCGCTGATGCAACACTCAGTGCTAAATTAAGACCTACATTGCTGCAGTAGAGTAGTGAAAATAGCATCAACTATTTTTGTTTGAATGTTTACACTGCTGCTACATGGCTAACATGTCTATCTATGATGTCTATCTCACACAAAATCTTTTCTGTACATATACACACACAAAGCAAACATTGACTCAAATGTCACACTGTTTGTTACTGATTCGTTACATCAGACTTGTACTGTAGTCTGTAAACATGTAGAACACTGTCACTAAAACCTGTAGCATTTCCATGGCGGCCATTTTGGATAACAGGAATCATTTTTTTTTCCTTACTGCAATTTGGTAACTTTTACATCCCCTAGGGTGTGTGTGTTAACGTTTGTAGGCAAGTTATCAACGTGTACAAACTATTTAAAGAGTACATGAGTAAGCAAGCGCATGAAGATTTGGGTGTGTATTTACAGAAAAGCTTTTGCTCGACGTTTAGCTAAACTAGCTAAATATCCTACTTAATATTAGCGTGATTTTGTTTTGTGCAAATTTTTACTTCTGTATTTCTGCAGGTTTAATCTTTGCTGGGTTGGAGATGTGTTTCGAGGTCAGCGTTAAGCCTCAAATCCTCTTTCGTCCTCTTGTGGATCCTCTTACAGCAGTCATTTTGTCCTCTCCAGCCTGCAGCTCGGGAGAAACTTGAAAGACAACTAGATTTGATTATTATAATAAATCAGACCTTAAGCTGTATGCATGCAGCTTCATTATTATTATTATTATTACCATTATCATTAGGGTTTTTTAATTTTTCATATGGATGCACTTTGAAAAAGCTGATAAGTTCTACTTCATGTTAGCAGCAGTCGAGATCAGGATAAAATGAGGACTTTACTGCTTAACCTTACTGACGGAGTGAAGTGGGTGAGTTACCATTATAATGAATTTTAATTTTAATACAGTAGTCATGCATTATTTATAAATCAGTGTACATGTTTAGCAATGTTAACCAAGGTGATTGGGTTTGTGTGTGTGTGTGTGTGTGTGTGTTTGTGCATCACTAATTAGACTTTCGTCACTAATTAGATTTGTGTAAAGTGGCTCAGTTACAATATTGAGCTCAGGAAACTGTCTGTGTGCATGTTCTAACCATATCCATTTGGGTTTCATCTGGGTTCTCCAGTTTCTTCCCACCTTCCAAAAACATACCAGGTGGAATGGCTACAATAAGTTGCCCCTAGATGTGAATGACTGTGTGTGTGTGTGTGTGTGTGTGTGTGTGGTGTCCTGTGATGGACTAGTGTCTCATCTGGAGTGTGTTCCCAGCATAGACTCCTGAATAATTAGACTGTAAACCACCTACACTTTATTTTGTGTTATTTTTTACAATTAAACTTCAGAATATCAAACACACATGACTTCAACCTGGAATAAAACATGCTGCTAAATTAAAATAATCAACAACGCTTTGCTCGGATGAAGCTGAGTTACTGTTAACACCCCAAAGTTGATCATTTTCCAATAACAGCATGTCTTTTTTCCAAATTGACGTGTCAGCAGTGTGCCATGGATTAATTTTTTAAATTTATTAATGAATAACGTGTGCTTTTTAACTATTTATAGTGACATTTAATCTTGGCTCCTAACAGAAAACTTCATCATGTCAATGATTCCACATTTTTCTTTGTTCAGTTGCAACATCTCAGCACTTAATGTATTTATTATTAGACTTAGATGATGTGGCGTGTCCACTGTAAGTCCCGGTGTAAGTTGTTACTATAGAAACAATAACGTGTTAAAATGCAAATTGCTATAATCTTAGGATTTGCAGCTGCATGATTGTCAGAGCTGCTGTTCAATGCCTTCTGACCAATCAGAATTGAGAATTCAACAGTGTTGAATAAAATAGGTATAATATAGACAAATTATATTTCAGACTGTTTCCTAGGCCTGTTAGTGACCTGCGTATGGCACTGTTTAGGTGATTCAGTCATATTTAAACTCTTCCATCAACTACCACTAGATGGCACAAGTGCAGAGGATATGAATTTTCACTGGCAGCGTTCTTATTCACAGAACATCCATCCATCCATTATCTATACCACTTATCCGTTAAGTGTCATGAGGAAGCTGGAGCCAATCCCAGCTGACTTTGGGTGAGAGGTGGGATACACCCTGGACATCACGGAGCTAACACAGAGATGAACAACTGTTCATGCTCACATTCACAACTAGGGGTGATTTAGAGTAGCCAGTTGAGCTAATTTGCAGTCTTTTTTTTATTTTTATAAATATCTGTATTTTCTAGTTCAATTTTCATCCATAGACTGTTCATTTTACTTTGCTGTAGTGTGACATAATGAACTATGAGATCCGTGCCTGGAATATAATCACACACCTCTATAGACTTTTTATTCCCAGAAATCCGTTTATTGTTACTCAGACCTCCGAGGAAGACAAACCTGTGTTTGTCTAGACATGTTATGAAACATTGAAAGGTACAAAATATTCTCCTGTTGCTATGAGCTTTCAGGGTGTTCAAAATACGTTATTGTTTTAAGGGCTTACGGGCTTATCTACTGTGTAATGTAAATATGAGTCTTCTCTCTTGGCGATATGAGCTACTGGCTAAATGGCTACAGCACTTCTCTAACTGTGTGCTGTTAAAGTACAAATAAACTCAAAACCATGATTTTACACCCGGATTTAAAATGCGTCTTGGGTGATCGGATCCCAAGTGGACAGCCGAGACACATCGCCGTTTACACCCGTGCCTATTATGTGTCTCCAAGGTGTCCAGCTGACCACTTGTTGCAGACCACAAGCTGACCACTTACGTCACTTAACCTTGTCGGGACGCATTAGAGTTTACACTACAAAAGATAAGTGGTGAAATGCGTCTCAGACCACCTCAGTTTGAGTGAATGAGTCTTGGTGATCGTTTCCACTTGTATTCCGATCTCCCAAGACGTATTTTAATACCAAGTGTAAACAGGGACTTAGACTGTCATTTGGTCTAATTTATAACCCAAACACAATGGAGTTGAGATTACAGGATTAGGTCAACTAGAGAAATGTTTAGCTGTAGAACCCATGTCCTCATGCTAGATAACTTAGCTGAAGCTATGTGACGAAAGAAATGGTGGTTGTTATGTTATGCTTTGAGAGGTTTGGTTGATGTTAAATAAATTAATATATGCCAAAGACAAAGCAAATTAGGCCCCATGTTGCAATCCGCTGTACCAAAGTTCCCGCTCGAGTTTCCTGAGTTCCTGGATATAAATGCGTTCCAGCGATTCGGCTCAGAAATGCTCATATTTCTACGCCTCATCCATATCCTTTATATGTTTAGCTCACTGATAAACATATAAAGAAAATCTACATGAATAATTTCTTCATAATTAGCGATGAGAAATAATGAATTATCAGATAGGGCTGCTGTCATGTTCATGTCTGACCTGATAACTAAAATAAATGATTTTATTAGTAAATTGTTAAAACACCTTCTCACAACTCAAAAGCTACATAAATAAAAGTTTTGCAAAGTCGGAAATGACGCGAAGGGAATCACGTCATTTACAGCTGACCTGCGCCGCCATATTGTTATGACGTCAGGTGTGTTTATGTTAGAGAGATTATGCAAGGCGGATGCGACTAGGAATTCAGAGTTGAATTCCATCCAATGGACTTTTACGTGTCGGAAGTTGTGCCATCTGGCAGGAGGATATGAGCTCACTGTACAGCTGTTGTCACTCATCAGTACATAATAACTGAAATATAAGTAAATAAATCGAACATGTAATTTAATTAATACCAATATATGTAATTTCTGGAAAGAAAAAAACAATCACATTGCAAGAAACTATTTTGTATTGTTGCACAATTATGCTTGAAAAGTCACTAAATAAATTTACTGTGATTGTAAAATTGGACACTAGAAAAATCTGTAAAACTCAACATGTATAATTCATTATTCCACACTGATTCGGTGTGTGTGTGTGTGTGTGTGTGTGTGTGTGTGTGTTTTAATTGAACACCAGTCAACGAGAACATGTGTCTTGCAAAAACAGACAAGGAAGATAAAACTTAATTATAATCCAACACAAAGAAGGGCAAGAGAAAAAGAAATAAGCAAGTCAATTAATACATAAATAGATAAATAAATTAAAAAGAGCATGGCTGTATACTTTGGCCTTTATAGCGTGTTCATAGAAGGTAAAATAATCTTTTAGAGATTTATAAATACTTTGTCTTAATGCGTTATTAAAGTTGTAGCTTGTTTTGGTTATGCATTAGTTTACATGTTTAATACGGAAGTCAAATTCTGCATTCAAAACTGATGTACAGCAGGAATAATCCAATGCTTTGCACTGATCAGGGCAAAGAAGATGAGAGATGACGTAGTCCACTATCTAGTGTTCTAGCTCCACTAGGGCGCGTGGAGGGGATTGGAACACGCCCCTTCTGTATCCATAACAGCGTGGGCACGAGACGCAGCATGCTTGCTGTAGGACTGGGAGAAAGCACTGAAAGCTGCATAAAATGGCGAGGACTGGACATTTTTAGCTTTGCATAGGTGCAGGTAGAGGCGGGGTGTTTCATATTTCTTTCTTTAAGGCAGCGTTTCTTTAAAGTGAGCGCGAGATAAAGCAGTAGATTGGGCCACGGAGGAGTAACGTTATAAACACTGGATGAGAAAACACGGCGGGGAGCAACGCATGGACATGTGAGTGCATAAGAAAAGGCTACACGTGATTAAATAATGTGAAAAACAGGGCTGTGTTGGGGTTTAAAAGCAGAAAGAGCAGCGTGCGCTGGCGTGTTATGTGTTGACACTGCAGCGCGTGCACGAGCGCGAGCATAGTTTTCTGTTTCCTTATAACTAGTTAACAGTTAAACACCTGAGTAAATCAGTAGCTGACTTTTCTCTTTATAAGAATAAGTAACTACCTGGTTATGAGTTTTGCCAAATATTGTTATTATTGTTTATTTTTTTTTGTTACTGTAAGTTTAAATGTGTAGTTCATGAGTGCGGTTTTGTAACCGACATGGATTCTTGATTCTGATTGGTCAGGTGTTAATTAATATTCTAAAACGTTAGCTCGGAAAGTAGTTCCGGCTGCAAGGCAAATCACACGTTTATATTAATGCGCTTGTTCTGACGTTATTGGTGTTATAATAATGTTTACATGGTGCATTTTTTTTCCTGGGAGAAAAGCACATTATTATTTGGTGGATAAAGTGCTGGATTCATCTGAGCTCTTCATATAACAGGCTGCGTGTCGGTTTTGTTTCTGTGACAACAATATCTTGAAAACGTATCACCGCTACCCGACACATGATCGGTTGCCTGAAAAGGAGCGACAGTGATGACACCAGCGCCTTTCTGAAAAGTTCAGAGATTTTTGCACAAAAAACAGCCGAGTGCTCTGAAATAAAACACTGGCCGCAGCGCTTTTTCTCTAGGCAGCCACATTAGATTTAAGTAAACAGATTAAAAAGTATGAGAAATTTGTTGATGTGAATTGTTTTTTCTTCTGTGAGTTAGCAGTCTGCAGTGTCAACTGTTCATAACAGTCTGAGGGAAAACTGTATCTTTAGGTAATGAGAAAGTTTGGAGAAAAGCGGAGTTTGCACTTCTCAGTTTTTTTTTTCCTTTTACTTATTTACTTCAAGAGAGAAGAGAGAGACTGGTGATGGAACGAAAGAAAGTCCTCTGACGCGGGAATCGTCTTCAGGACAGAGGACACTTTACCGTTAAACAGTAACATAATAACAAGAAGTGGTTTTTTTTGTTGTTTTTTTTTTTTCTTTTAATCTGATGAACTTTGAGAGGGAGAGAGAGAGAAAAAAAAGAGTCTGCTGTCGAAAGATTTATATCTTTATATCTGTTATAACTTAACTGATAACAGGAACTAGCTTGTTTGGTGGTGTGTTCTGATTGTAATCATAGTGTTTGGGTTTTATTTGTTTACACAGTGCAAAGGTCACGGTCTTCCATTCACGCAGAGACTTTCTTAGTTTTTCGTGTGGAAAGTGGTTCAGGAAGTATCTGAACTCCTTTAGTGGTATCACTGGGTACACTTAATGACTGAACTGATCACGGTCTTTATAATTGAACCGTGTGCTATATGATAAGCGGCGCCGCTGGGTTGCTGAATTCTTAAGTCTGCATGGGAAATGTTTTTTTTCTCCATCAAAAAAAGAAAAAAAGAGAGGCTGGTCAGGTCACAAACGACTGTTGTGATGCATTCCATAGCATTAAATGGTTAAAAACTGTTGCTTGTTCTCTGCTTTGTGTTGAGCTGTATCACACCATCTCAACATGGATTATTTTCCTATAGCAGCGTAACCCCAAGTGTTTCATTCCTTACCATTAGTAACACATAGAGGAACTTTTAATTTGCATATTCATGCATATTTATACATCTTTGTAAAGATATTTCTTGGCAATTTTCACATCTGATTCAGCTCTTTGCGTCATGCCCCATTTGTAAAAGTGTCGCCACAGGAATTTACCTACCTACTGTTTTTTTTTTTTTTTTTTTTTCCCCCTTCAGTTTTGTACTCCGTGTCACGACACCCACTTGTCTGTGTGGACGTGTTTAATGATTACTATTAAGCATCTCAGACAAGGTGGAGCTGGAAGTGTGTATGTGTGTGTGTGTGTGTGTGTGTGTGTCACGGACTGTCAGAATTTGTCAGCACTTACTCGAATGGAAAGCATGAGAAGCTTATTGTCTGGTAACGTGCTTCAGATCAGGTTGTGGAGTTTGGATTTGTAGCGCAGCCTCTGGCCGGGTCAACCTTTTCGTGAGGAGGAAATACGTTGATGAAAGGAGTGTAGGATCGACTCTGTGAATGACTTGAGCTCAGGGAGATGACACTGAGGGTGAGTAGGGTTGTTCACACCCCTTATTAGAAAAGACACAGTGTTGCCTGAAAAGGAGAAGGAGAGGTTTAAATCTTTTTTTCTTTTGCCTTTTGTTTAAGTAAGCCAGTCACATTGAGGTATAAATCTCCTTTTCAAGACAGACCTGCTCGACACCGGCTTTCAGGCATTACCATGACATCAAAACAACAATTAGCATCAACTACAGCTGGCGGCTTTTACAACCGTATTCATATTCGGTGCATTTTAAATATCAGCCTTCAGACGCTGAACAGGCAGCAATGCTACAAGATGTGCTGGTGTAGGAAAACAATCAGTGACAGGCTGGTGTGATTAACTGCTACCACTGCAAAGTTTTCCTGTAAGAACATGTTCCTGTCTGATTTATTACACATCTATCTCAGCAGTTTGAACATGATGATTTATTAAAGAATGACACTACACACTCTATAGCAAAAAGTCTGTGGACACCTGACGTTCACACCCGTACATGGCTCTTCCTCAACCTGCTACCAATAAGTCTGGGGGAAAAGGTTCATGTTCATGCGGCACTTACTTCACTGGAAGTAAGAGGCTCGAACCTGTTCCAGCTGTTGCACAAAGCGAGCTTCATGAAGACATGGTGCGTCAAGGTTGGAGTGGAAGGACTGGAGTGTCCTGCACAGAGCCCTGACCTCAACCCCACTGAACACCTCTGGGACGAACTGGAGCTTCCTCGACATCCCAGCATCCGAGCCTGATCTCACTAATGCTCTTGTAGCTGAATGAACACAAATCCACACAGCCATGGTCCAACATGTAGTGGAAGGCCTTCACAGAAGAGTGGAGCGCGTTATATCAGAAAAAGGGAACTCAATCTGGAATGGGACATTTAACAAATATGTACAGTTGTGATGGTCCGGGTGCACAAACTTTTGTCTATCTAGTGTAGGTAAAAATAGGAGGAACACTAAATGGTGTAATTTGAGCAGCAAGACCAGAAAATGGCACTTAAGCTTGATGGAACATTTTAACCTTTTACCTTTAAATATATAAATATTTGTACTTCGGATCAGGCCGTGTGAACAAATTTCCCTTTTTAAGCACTTTTATGAACTTCGAGGGAATTGTTTGAGACGTCTGCAGTGTTTGTTGAAATGAACACGCCATCCTCAGAG
>JAQQZU010024528.1:0-11207 GCA_030068025.1 Parauchenoglanis punctatus | reverse complement strand
TATATATGCTTAATCTTTATGGATACAAAAAGTAGGTACAAAGTACAATGAGAGAAATGAGTATATAAATTGAGATATAAGGGAAAAATCCAATAATAGTGGCATGCATACTAAGGCATAAGTTTTCTCACATTCTTTATATCTTCTAGATGGTCTTCTATAAATTTACATTATACTCTATGCTACAGTAATTTAACATGCCCTCTGCAACTCTGCTTTTTTCCCTGTGTTGAGCAGCCAAATCTGAATGCGTTAAATAACTAATATTTGGCATAAAATTACCAAACTGAATTTACAGTTGAGGTGGTGAAATGAAAGAAAGCGTGTTACATAAACCCCAGTGAAATTCTATGCTTATTCCCCTATACTCTAGTGTCTGACTTCAACTACTGTTTTAAAATTTAAATATTGTTTCAATTCAATTTCAATGTCAATTAATTAAAATTTAAGTCAGTCTGCCTGAGCTACTTGACAAACTAACTATAAGCATTTAGGTGTCACGGGTCATTCTTTTTCTTTTTGTGAAAGATCTCTCCATCAGGCTGCACCCTCCACTTCACTGTAGCGTTCTCCGACATGCCATTTTCCTCTAGTGTCTGCATGATCTGAAAAACAGCATCAATATTTAATTACTCAGTGGCATTTCTGAATAATAGCTGTTTATCCATAAGGGCCAGAACTGTATCTATAGTTCTACTAATTAAGGGGAATAATCTGTACATCCTCTCTGAATGGTATAACCCAGGTTTGTCTGAAACTGAAAACGGTCAATTTGTCTTCTAGGGTAGAAAGTTGAAAGAGGGTTTATATCAATGCTGGGTATTTTTCTGTTGGATGACGACATGGAGGAGAGAAAGGAGGAGGGAAAGAGGAAAAACAACAGTGGCAAAAACTGAAGGAATATGTGCCACCAAGAAAGCAAGACTTCATGAAAAATGGCAAAAAAAGACAAACAAAACGGAGCGTACCATCCAAGAATAACCGAACTTTGAGCCAGTGAGCAGTGAAGAACGCTAACAAAGGTGTTATAACACAAAACTTTTACAAATGTCATAGACATTCTGACTTACTAGCTCTAAAATGGACGCCTGCACTGCAGGATCTAACAAACTTCCATCAGACATCACCTGCAGTTTTATTATCTGACCAAATGTTGGTGAAACTGTGGATTGAACACACACACACACACACACACACACACACGTTTAGGTTAAGCATTTCTTGTTAAGCCAATTAAAACTCCCATAATGCACAATTGTTCCTCTTAAGAAATGCTACAGTACATTTATATCTTTGTAGTCTAAGATTTAATATTGCATATTGAATCAATGTTAAATTTTGCACCAAAATCAACTTCATTTTATTCTCATTCGAGCCGTTTCTCCCTCGATCCTCTCATGCCATCGTTTCTTATGAACTGTGAGCTGCTTTGCTGCATTTACATATTTTAATAAGCCCTCGCCAAACATCCCTCCCTTTACATCATTAGCTCAAAGGAAATTAAGTCAACATAGTGGTCAGTTTCCAAAGGCATTGCAATTTGCAACAAATTGAAAAAGTTGTTTATAATCATAAACAGGTGCATATATTATTATTATCATTAAAACAGAACATTGCATGTCATTTTCTTCTCACAGAGCCACTAAAGATTTTCACAAGTTAAAAAAAGTGTCAAGTTTTTTCTTTAACACATTAAAATACAAAACTTGATGAATAATTAATTTTGGCATTTTTAAAGCTACCAATCACTTGATATTATCCAATAAACAACAGACTCACGGGTGTCACAGAAGAAATTGTACAGCTTGGTGCATTGTTCATCACTGAACAGGTTGCTCTTAACTGTTGCGCAGTTCTCATTGCCATAGTAATTGTCAGGTTGCCCTGAAGCCCATTGGATGTTTGAAGCATTGGTCCCGTCTGCCCATTTCCAAGTGTCCCTATATAAGCCGAACCAGGAGTCACCCTGGGCATCCCTCACCCTCCATAAGTAATTGGTGTCGGTGGTGTTAAATGAGCTGGCCAGGTCTGTGTAATATGTTCTGCAGTATTCTCGAGCTCCAAACCAAGTCATAAATTTATAGACACCAACGAACTTACTGGCGTCGGTGAAATTAGCTATGAAATGGCAAAAATCATTTTAAAATTGTTTAATTTAAGTAAAAGAAAATAGATATAACCTAATCATGCACAAGTTGAGTTTTTGAATTTCGAAATCAAGGTGATCGGAGAAGCTAACACATGTTGCAAAATGATCATTCAAACCAAAACTAAGCAAAGTGAAATCAGGATTTTAACTCACCATTGTAGCATATGAAGGGTTTTAAGGTTGTACAATCTTTATCAGCCCAGAGCCCATATACAGTAACTTCAACACATGATTCTTTCCCCAAATAATTATCAGGATCTCCAGAGTACCAGTATGTGTAAGTGACATTCAATGGAAGATCCTGGAAAGACCAGCGCCAGCTTTTAACGTCGTTGTACAAACCGACCCAGGCAGCTGTTGCCAGTCCTTTACTTTTTGCTACTTTATTCAATCTTAGCCAATCGGTATCATTTAGGATTATTGCCAGGTCAGTGTACATCACTCTGCAGTAATTCTGCGCAACAGTCCATGTTGCCTGTGTCATGTTCAGCTCATATCTGTGTGGGACAGTTCGCAGGGAGGATACAGCAACTGGGACAAGACCTGTAAGTGATATTTTATTTTATGATGCATACTGTAAACTTGGAAATATATGAATTAGATATTCCTAATGACTTAATTAAAGAAGTCTATAATTCACAATCCGATCCTGCAGTTCATCCTGGTGTTCCATTACGCACAACAAAAACAAATAGCGAAGAGAATTAGAAAACAATAGGAGCTTTTCAGTTCTATAATTACTTTGCTTGTTTACTTTTTTTTTGTTGTTTCTTAGTTCCTTCCTCTGAGGACACAAAGAAAGGATACAAGAAATGGAAATGCACAGCGCGTAATAATTCTTTGTATACAAAACATGGTGTGATTACATACTGAGGTCCTTATTCAGAGTTGAGTTCTGACCTTGGACTTAAGTGCATTTTTCTTGCAAGACATCAGTTCGAGTGAGAAACAAGGTTAAGTCTATTTCACTATTTCCCAGATTGATGTAACAATATGTCATGCTGAAATTCATATTTTGACATTGTAAATACTTAAAAAAAGTTAATAAATTAACAGTGCAATTTTTTATTGGTCTCAAATGACATTCCATATGTTTTTTTGTTTTTTAGTATTTACAAGAAAAGCACAGTTAAGGCCAAAGTTAGAACTCAACTCTGAATATCCTTATTCAGTGTGCAAGTATTGTCCCTCTAAAGTATGTGAAAACGTTATTTTTTTTGACAGAGGACATTATAGGAAATGTATCTGACATTGCTTATCCTGAAGTACAAACGTTTGAGATTAAAACAATCAATTAACATTTAATTAAATTCATGCAGCAATATAGTGGTGATTTATTAGACTACTATTAGATGTTCATTTCAGAGTTTGCTATCATATGATCACTTGCTTTCATGTTTGGTTCTCATTCACCTATCACCATATTAGGCTTTTTTATGTAAATGTTTATTTTTAAATTGTCTCGCTTTTAAGTTGCATCATATTGCAGCAATAAAGAAGAGGAATGGTATTTCTGGCTTCAGTCTGCCTTTTCTATTCTTGAGGGTTTTTTCTGGCTTAAAGATTGTTGTCTAGTGGCATAGCTATCGAAACGCACCTTCTCAAACACATCTGCTTGAGTCGATTTTCTGAATGCGGAATTTAGATAATGCATATGACCTGTGTGTAGTTCATGCCTCCGAGGTTGTGTCTGCTTGTCGCAACTTTTGTACGCAAGTGTCTGACTCCAAATAAATAGCAATGCAAACATTATATATCCATATCTGTTTTTTTATCTTGAATATTTAGGTTTAAAAACTTAAATATTAATCTGTGCACCGTCTATGCATCAGTTTTCATTTTTTATTGACTTCAGGAAGTCATTAAGTGAAATTAAAAAATGACTAAACATAAGTTGAATTATATATAAACATATAAAACAGAAGATAAATAAAAACTTAAAAAAACATATAAAAGCCAGTGGATGATAATGTGATAATTACATTTCATTAATAATTTTTTTTTTCACTCACTCAACAGTCAAATTTTGTATTTAGTGTGATTATATGTTTTAACTCAATAGCTTATTAGTCTATTAAGGACGTTTTTCGACACTATAGTAAAATCACATATAAGTAAATAAACAAACACATGCATGTAATATTTTCTGAACTGTATCCTTGAATAGCAAAAAGTGGTTTCTAAAAAGACTCACCAGTGAAACACAGGACAAGAAAAAGATTCAGCTTCATGATGCACAGATACCTGGGGAGTGACAAACATGCAAGATCTTAAGTACAAAATAAAAGTATAAAAGTATCAAATTACAAAGTCATTGATCGGTGTACTTTTTATTTTTAAATAAATGCTCTAATTAAGGTTTCCATCATTATACTTTTTACACAGAGAGAAAGTCGACAGCATAGAGAAGCAAAAAAAACTGGGAATCTGTATGAAACGCTCTGGAAAAAAAGCCATTAATTATTTAAATTGAATTGAATTGATTTCTATCTATAATGTTTGCCATCAAGCAGCTCTGTGTCCCAAAGAGTCATGATCAAATCAACCCTCTAACCCAGTATTATGATTTTCAGTATACAGCTTCACATGTTCAAAGAGGATGGCACTGAATGCTATTTAACTTCACGCAGAACATTTGTCCTTATAAAATAACATTTACAATACATTTACAACATCCATCCTGTGTAAAAAGTATAAATTGCCATGCATCCTACCTACTCTATATAGCTTACAGAGAATAAAATTCTGGTAAGACTTTGATTTAAAGTTCAAAGTCATATTCAGAATTTAGGCTTTATCCAGGTCAGGGTGTGGGTGGATCTGAGACGAATACACCCTGGATGGGGCGCCAGTCCCTTGCAGAGCACACACATTCATACTGTCTAGGGACAGTTTAACATAGCCTGATGTTTTTGTATGCTTTTGAGAAGTGGAAGAAAATCCACATGAGCACAGGAAAAACATATAAAATGCCACACAGACAGAAACCAGAGCTCAGCATCCATGACTAGAACCCAGTTACATTAAATATAAACTAATAAAGCTTTAAGCTAATATTTCTATTACAGAATATAATAGAAATGAATTGTAAGCTTCCTACGGTAATTTCCTGTAAATTCAACTGTTACAGAAATTCAAGAAAATTTAATACGGATAAGTATCCAACATAAAAACATACCTATAATATGAAAGTTCAAAGGGTGAGTGCGCTCCTATATGTCGTCACTCCTTGCACGCAACTCTCTAAAAATCTTAGCTGCTTGTTTCACATGTCCTTATCTTAAGGAGACACTGCATCATAGACAACGTAGACTGATTTCCATATTGTTTCCACTTTGCCTAAGACTCCAGTCTCCTTATATCAACAAAACCAAATGCTGATCTATCAGCCTCAGATTTCAGCACAGGAAGAGAGTGAGTTCATAAATCCCTTTCAGACCTGAATTATGTTCCAGTGATGGAAAAAATAAATTAATGTCATTTTCCTGTAAGGAATACACCCTAAAACAAGGCTCAGTAAAAGAAATCAAATATAATGTTTTTTGTAAATTGTTTATTAAAATGTCCATTGCAGTGGAGGGTAGGACATAGCAGTTGTAAAGTAATGCTCTAAAAAGAGAACTTGTCTGTTGATTTTTTATTTGTGGAACATAAACTTGGACCATAAAGTAAAAGTGATATGCATGGTGCGTGAACTTATTACATGATCAACAAGAAAAACCCCCCAAAAATTATCAGTTAACCAAGGAGAACAACCTGTCACCAACTCATAAGAAAGATGGCGGCACAAACAGTTGCAGCGGCTCGGTGCTTTCCCCTTCGGAGTTGTTTTTGTTTTGTGTGTGTTCATTTTAGTTCGTTCCACACCCTGTTGGGCGAATAAATTCAGTAACCGAAACGATCTTCTTAAGATCGGTGCCTGCTGTAAACGGAGAGTTACAGCGGGATTCATTAATTCGCACAGCATACCGGCGGAAATAGCCAGGACACCCGGCTCCCCGTGCATCACCATCCCCAAAGACCGGCAACGAAGGCGGCGTAGAGAGAGAAAGCAAAAGGCAGGCTACAGAGACAGCCTCACAAACCACCATTACCAAGCTTTTTTCTCACCAACGTCAGATCCATTATCAACAAGATGGATGAATTGAGGCTGCAGGTTGCATCAAACAGCATGATCAAGGACTGCTGCTTGCTTATGTTCACAGAAACCTGGCTTCATTCATGCATACCGGTCTCAGCTATCGAGCTAACAGGCTACACAGCGCAGGCGCTACGACAGGACTCAAGACTCCGGTAAGAGCAGAGGCGAGGGAGTGTGTTTGTGTATATTAACAATTACTGGTGCACGAACGCAGTGATAATGGATAGGCACTGCTCCCCTGATTTGGAGTATATGACTGTGAAATGCAGACCCATCTACTTACCGCGGGAGTTTAATGGGATAATGATCACCGTGGTTTACATACCACCAGCTGCTAATACCAACTCGGCTCTGAAACAGCTATACAGCAGCATCAGCAGCCAACAGAGCCGGAATCCCGACGCAGCGTTCATTACCGCAGGGGACTTTAATCATGTGGATTTAAAAGCAGTGCTCCCCGAACTCCACCAGCACGTTAAGTGTGCTACTAGAGGAACCAACACATTAGACAAAGTCTACTCAAACATCAAGCTAGTCTACAGAGTTAGACAACTTCCACACCTGGCCCAGTCTGACCACATGTCACTGATGATGATTCCTGCATCTTCAGCAAATCTGCTCGCATTATCACAAGATCCATCACAACATGGCCTGACGAACATGAGGAACATGAGGAACATGAGGTAAGACGCTTGCTCCAAGCTGTCAATCCCAGGAAGGCAGCGGGTCCTGATGGCGTTCCTAGATGTGTGCTGAGAAACTGTGTAGAGCAACTGGCCGGGGTCTTTACAAAGATCTTCAACCTGTCACTGTCCCAGGCTTCAGTTCCTCCCTGTCTGAAATCCTCCACTATAGTCCCAGTACCAAAAAAATCACCCATAACCTGCTTAAATGACTATCGGCCAGTAGCGCTCAGCCTGGTACTGATGAAGTGCTTTGAGAGACTGGTTCGGAATCATATAATGTCCTTCATTCCTCCCACCTTCGATGCACACCAATTTGCGTACAGGACTAATAGGTCTACTGAGGACGCTGTTGCTGTTGCTCTCCATGCTACCCTGTCCCACCTGGAGCTTCAGGGTAGCTGTGCTTTTAACATCATTCTCCCTCACAGATCGTTGTGCAAGCTGTTAGCCCTTGCTCTCCCACATTTCACCTGTCTATGGATTAAAGACCTCCTGACAGAACGCACACAGAGGGTGAAGGTGGGTCCCCACATCTCCTCGGCCATCAGCATCAGCACTGGCTCCCGTCAGCTGCTGAGCCCCCTTCTCTTCTCATTGTACACACACGACTGCGCCCCCACCCACCACAGCAACACCATCATCAAATTCCAGACGACACCACTGTGGTAGGGCTTATCTCAGCGGCGGATGAGTCCGCCTACAGGGACGAAGTGGAGCGGCTGACACCATGGTGCACAGACAACAACCTGTTCCTGAATACAACCAAGACCAAGGAGATCGTTGTGGATTTCAGGAAAAAGAAAACAGACATTAAACCACTTCACATTAGAAGGGACTGCGTGGAGAGAGTGTCACACTTCCGCTTCCTGGGAGTTCACATCACGGAGGACTTGTCCTGGGGTGTGAACACAGCAGAGCTAACAAAGAAGGCTCAGCAGAGGCTCTACTTCCTGAGAGTCCTCAGGAAAAATAACATCCCCCAAAAATTGCTGGTGTCCTTCTATTGCTGTTCTATTGAGAGCATACTCAAGTCAAGTCAAGTGGCTTTTATTTTCATTTCAACATATACATGTGATACAATGTACAGTGAAATGAGACAACGTTTCTCAAGGATCAAGGTGCTACATATAAGACAACAGAAGTACAAAAGGTGCACGTGTGCAACAAAAAACAACAGAAGACAACATAAGTACATATAAAGTATTATGGATGGTATAGCCAGCCGTCTATGATTTGCTCTTAGCCTAGCACGGACCCCCGCCCGCTTGCTGCGCTTCCACTTCCTTGCACAATGCTTTTGGCAGACCCTCCCTCGGCCGCTGGCAACAGATGATGCCGAGGACTGGAGGCCTGGTTTCCGTAGCAACCCGAGGACGTGTAGCATTTCCAACAGGTCATCCTACAGGTCGGTTTTGGTTTTTGAGTATTTCTTAATGTCCAGCAATGTTTCTCGAGGGTAAACATGAACACCGTTTATTTCGGTGTCCATGTGCCGCCAAAATCACACTCTGGCATCGGGTGACGCCGAGGACTGGAGGCCTGGTTTCTGTAGCAACCCGAGGACGCATAGCGTTTCAAAGAGGTCATCCCTCAGTTCGGTTTTTGAGTATTTCTTAATGTCCAGTAATGTTTCTCGTGGGTAGACATGAACACCGTTTATTACGGTGTCCATGTGCCGTTAAAATCACACCAAAAAACAAATAACACAAAAAAAGAAACTTAAGCACTATTTCTGATCCGGAGTGGCCGCTGCGTGCTACTGCCGCGCTGCCATCTTGGAAGTCTGTGCTACTGCCTGTGTGTGTGGTTTTCTAGCTGCATAACAGTGCAGAGGAAATAACTTCCACGGATCGCAAAGTCTGCCCAGAAGTTCATCGGCTGTCCTTTACTTTCCCTGGATGAACTGCACAGCTCATGTTGTCTCAGAAATGTGGAAAACATCCTAAAAGACTCCTCTCATGACTTATTCCAACTGCTGCGGTCAGGCAAAAGATACAGGAGCATCAAAACAAAGACTAATAGACTGAAAAACAGTTTATATCCTGCTGCTATTAGGGCATTGAATGACACCTAATCACCAGCTCCACATCCTTAACTGCTATAGATACAATCTCGTGCAATGTCTTATGTGCAATAAGGTTTTTTTTATTATTTCTTTGTGAATCTATTTATATACATGTACACATTTATGTATATATTCTTCTGTTTTTTATTTTTTGTCCTATTTTGTTTTGTATTCTTGTATTCTTTTGCATTCTTCTAATCAATGTTCTCTTACACCGCAGGGACTTCACCTAGTTTCGCTGTACCTGTTACAATGACAATTAAGATATTTTGATTCTGATTTTGATCACTAATTTAATGGTCCTATATCAGTGGTACTACCTCATCCCTGACATCTCCTGGAACTGATAACAAATAATACCTACACCAATCAGCCATAACATTAAAAACCATCTGGCTAATATTGAGTAGGTACCCCTTGTGCCACCAAAACAATTTCTGACCCATTAAGAATTACCTCTTTTGGAGGTACTTGGACGACAACTTTATTTATTCTTCACAAAAAAAACATGTTTCTGTCCAACACAGGTCTTAGCATGATGGTATTCTTAGCCCAGGTCCTAGTGAACCAGTATGAGAATATATTTAATGATAGAGATTTCAAAGCACTTATGTAAGTCACTCTGGATAAGGGCATCTGCCAAATGGTGTAAATGTAAATGTAAATGAGACATGGATTCCACGAGACCTGTGAAGGTGTGCTGTGGTATCTGTCACCAAGACATGGTTCGGACCTTGTTGTCCTGGACATCCCACAGATGCTTGATCAAATTCACAGATTGACCTTCCTTGGACCACATTTGGTAGGTACTAACCAATGCATACCAGGAATGCCCCACAAGACCTGCTGTTTTGGAGATGCCAGTCTGGCCCAGTCATCTAGCCATCATAATGAGGCCCTTGTCAAAGTTGCTCAGATTCTTACGCTCTCCAATTTTTCTTGGTTCCACTACATCAACTTCAAGAACTGTCTGTTCACTTCCTGCCTAATATAGCCCACCCACTGATAGGTGCAACTGTAACGAGATAATTAACGCATGACGAGTGGTTTCAAGGTTATGGCTAATCGGTGTATATATGTACATGTTTATTTTTTATGGATTTTTATCAGCAAACTTTGTTAAAATTGTTAAAATCACCTACTCTTGAGAGTCTAGCACTCTCTACAGCTTCATCCTCATAATTACTAGTCAAGATTTCAATTTATAAGATGTTGTTATCCACTGTATTTTATGAAGTATTTGTCTGAATACGTTGTTATTGCAAAACTCATTTTTAGCACTAAATAACTAGCCCTGATAAATACATCAAGACCCAATGCCCACTGTAATAGACAATAAGATTTATAAAAATCCTGTGGGATTTCATAATCCATCTCTTAACAATATAATAAGCGCAGAACATGAGAAAAAGGTTCGAAGTAATATAAAAAGAGTTAAAAATCAGCTCGTACTCGCAATGGGTGGGGCTAAGCTGCTCTTTGATTGGCTGTTAAACATCCTTTTTTATGGACAACAGGTCTCAGTTGGTGTTATGTGCAGCAAATCATAAAATAAAGAAGAGAACACATGATGTCCATTGCGATGGACGAAGCGGCTGAAAGGGATAAAGTAGCCTTTAATGTAGAATAGCCATACAACATTCAGCATGGATAATATGGATACTCCATAATATCATCACTGCTTGTTCTTAACAACTACGGGGTAGCAGTTTTGGGCAGAGTGTTAAAAAAAATCCATGCCATTAGCAAATCAGAGGTACACTGTACAGGCACTTTAATTCTAATTATTTTAAAATTATGGATCTCCAGAAGAATTTCAAAATATTGTAAGCATAAAGGAAGTGCTGTGTGATATATTGAACAGATCAGGGCTAGAGTCTTACATACCTTTACAATATTGGCAGAAATGCGTTGTGACTATTTGAATGTATTTGCTTGCCAAATATAAAGTAGCACTGTTCTAAAGCACTGGAATCCAATCCTTCACATTTACCCCTACAACTATAAATACAAAGAGTCCTGTTTTACATAGGAAAAGTAGTGTAACCTGCAATCACTTGGACATCAGGGACACCTATGTACGAATGCAGTTCATAGACTTCAGTTCAGCATTCAACACAATCATTCCTCAGCACCTGATTGGGAAGCTGAGCCTGCTGGGCCTGA
>JAQQZU010024527.1:0-11208 GCA_030068025.1 Parauchenoglanis punctatus | reverse complement strand
TGGCCTCATTCTTGGCATTACAATATGGTAGGCTACTGGGTTTGGATGTAATGATAGCTAACATTAAGCTAGATGATGCATCTCCTAACATTGACTGCCAGCTAACTGCATTTTAACATTTCCATTGGAAAAAAAAACCTGTCCTGTGGAGAAATTTTGACTTACTTTCCGCTTCTTTGTAAATAATTTCCTCATGTCCGTTGTATCTGGGGAGCAAATATTGCAAGCAATTGATCATCAACCAAAAATCCCCTACTGTTACTTACTTAATAAGGCAAAGCTTAGGCTACTCCTAATATTTCACTGTTTAGTTGAACATTTTAAATCATAATTTAACGTGGACTAGGGTTAATTTTGCGGGCATATAACAAAAGAATAAGGTTTTAGCAAAAGTTGGACATTGTGTGATGGCAGTGGGGCTGACGATACCTCCTTCAGTACCGAGCAGCTTTACTGTCTGTGGCTGTACTGACGAGTCACTTCACCTGCGTGTGCTGAGCTGTTGTAGGTAACCATGGAAACCCGGAGTGGCATTTCAGAAGTGGAATGGAATGTTTAGCGAAGCAATAGAAACAGCGCTGGGTGAACTCATATTTTATGTTAAATGTGGGAGGGGCCAAATGAATAATTATGAAATGTGAGGGAAACACGTCCCCCTCAGCTATAATGGCGGCGACGCCCATGCACCAGGGTATATCTATAAGAAAACTCTTGTGAATATCGCTACAGCTGATTAATGTTTACTTATTGTATTGTTATTTCATGTCGTTCCACAAGAGGGCCACAGCCAAACAAGACGCAACATGACGGCAAACTGAACTGCTCATTTATCACATTCGCCTTGTAGCTACACGCCTAGCTTAATTGCTAGTGATGGGAATTCCGGCTCTTTTCAGTGATTCAGGTCATTTGGCACAGTTCACCAATGAGCCGACTCTTTCGGCTCCCAATGGTTCACCTGTCATTTTTTTTGTTCTTTGCATGCCTATGACTTAATCTTGTTTTATCTTATCTTATATTTTGTACTATAAATTATTATTAGATATTATACACTGCCTGTCCAAAAAAAAGTCACACACACTAATATTTCGTTGGACCGCCTTTAGCTTTGATTACATCACGCATTCGCTGTGGCATCGTTTCGATGAGCTTCTGCAATGTCACAACATTTATTTCCGTCGAGAGTTGCATTCATTTTTTGCCAAGATCTTGTGGAGATGATGGGACAGTCGGACCGCTGGGCAAATTCTTCTCCAACACATCCCAAATATTCTCAATGGGGTTAAGGTCTGGACTCTGTGGTGGCCAATCCATGTGTGAAAGTGATGTGTCATGCTCCCCGAACCACTCTTTCACAATTTGAGCCCGATCCTGGCATTTTCATCTTGGAATATGGCCGTGCTATCATGGAAGAAGAAATTCACTGATGGAATAACCTGGTCATTCAGTATATTCAGGTAGTCAGCTGACCTCATACTTTGGGCACATAACGTTGCTGAACCTCGACCTGAGCAACTGCAGTAACCCCAGATCATAGCGCTGCCCCCACAGGCTTGTACGGTAGGCACTAGGCATGATGGCTGCATCACTTCATGTGCCTCTCCTCTTACCCTGATGACTTACCCTCTTACCCCATCACTCTGGAACAGGGTAAATCTGGACTCATCAGACCACATGACCTTCTCCAATTGCTCCAGAGTCCAATCTTTATGCTCCCTAGCAAACTGAAGCCTTTTTTTCTGATTAGCCTCACTGATCAGTGGTTTTCTTAAGGCTACACTGCTGTTTAGTCCCAATCCCTTGAGTTCCCTTCGCATTGTGCGTGTGGAAATGCTCTCATTCTCACTGTTGAACATAGCCGTGAGTTCAGCTGTTGATTTTTTACGATTTGATTTCACCAAACGTTTCAGTGATCACCGATCACAATCATTCAAGATTTTTTTCCGACCACATTTCTTCCACGAAGATGATGGTTCCCCACTATGCTTCCGGTTTTTAATAATGCGTTGGACAGTTCTTAACCAATTTTAGTAGTTTCAGCAATCTCCTTAAATGTTTTCTTTGATTGATGCATGCCAATAATTTGACAGATTAGCATTTCCTCCACAACCACAGGATGTGTCTTCCAACATGGTGGTTTAAGAAATGAGAAGCTACTCACTGCATCAGTTAGGGTTAAATAACTTGTTGCCAGCTGAAACATAATCATCCATGCAGTAATTACCCAATGGGAGGCGCTTACCTATTTGCTTTGTTAAGTCCAGGTGGTGACCTTTTTTTTTTGGACAGGCAGTGTATAAGCTAACAATAAACACTGTAAGAGACAATTGAGTGTCTTAACAGGATTTTTATACCTAGTTTTCAAACACTGAAGCACATCAGCACAGAGCTAATCAGCAGCTCTTCCTGAACTAAAGTGGTTGTTTGAAAGCAACACAAACACTAAAATGTGAAGAACATGTACAACCATAAGTCTATATAAGGTATAAGGTATATGTTCAGCTAATTTTGGAATCGGCTTTCTTTCTTTCTTTCTTTCTTTATTCTGTTATACATTCAAAATGTAATTTCTAAAATGTAAATTTTTAAATTAATATTATTTTAATTTATATTGAATAGTTCTAGTAAGTACTCACAACTCACACTATTCCAGCCAGCGCGTGACTCACACAGTGACATTATTGTGGCGGTGTTGAGGGGCTTGCCTAAAGGGACATGCTTCCCTGAACTGTGTTGTGCAACCCTGTGCAACTCTGAAGTAGTACTATTTGCTTAAATATCTGGTATTATTGCATACATCTTTAAATCTGACTCCAAAGTCTAGTTCAAATCAGAAATCTAATCTGAGTTCAATAAAGTAGTCATCATTTGAACTAATACGATTACTCAGTCTTCAGACATGGATTCAAACATGGATTTTAATATTGTTCAGCTACCCAACCAGGTAAAACTCATGAATTCCTAAGTAAATCATTGTGGCACTGCGTATGACTGAGCATCGGTGTTAGCTGACATTAGATAATATATGACATTTTATATTGGTAATGAAATGCCAAGAAAACATTGGAAAAGAAAAGGCATGCTATCGGCTAGCTAACAATAGTTAGCTAAACTGTAACTTGAGGCAAATGTTAGAAATTAGCTAATATTAGTGTTCATCCGTAGACACTTGACACAATCTAAGAAAGTAAAATGTATTAAACATCTAGATAGCTACTTAGATTAACGTACAAGTGTCTCCATCGGCCTGCGTGATCATAGACCGTCCCTCTACTCTGTCATCTAAGTCTGTTTTCCATTATTATTAACTAACACCACAGAACTGGAGATTTTTCTTGTCAGGTGAATAGTAGTCAATGCTTGCTTAAAAAGTCACTAGAAGTCACCAAAAGATGTCATAGATTATTTGTGTATTTATTGGCTCTTTAGTATAATAATTTGCATCCAAACGTGTTAGAGGAGGAAAGTAGATTTTCTTAAAACAATTAGAACAGAATAGAATAAGAAAATATATTTAGCAGAATAATATAAACAACAGCAAGGGGCACTGAAGTTCTATCAACTTACTAACACACTTTTTGTTGTTTTTTAATGTGTCACCCATGTATACAGATTTACAGATATTCTGGCAGTAATTATCCATGCAAGTGGGGAGAGGATTTCTAAAGAGCGTGGATGTGAAGGTATTGCGGTGGAAAATTGTTAAGCACCATGTTGCTGTGAAAGATGTGCATTAAAGGGACAATCATATGCCTTTTTTAATTAAAGCAAAATATGAAGAATTATAAGAGCATTTAAAGAATGGGGGGAAAAGGAACTAAAAGATGGTGATAAAAAATAAGAGCGCATAGCACACACAGGCCTGAGAAAAATAAATAAGTTACGGGGGTAAAAGGGAAAACACAGGGATGGGCCTCATACAGGAAATAAGGAAACAAAAATATGAAGATGAGGCATAATGATAGCAGAACAGCCTTACATGGGGCATAAAACAGGGGGGTTGGGGGGTGTGGACACATGGGCTATTTCTTTGCCTGATAATTTTTTAGCTTAAGATTTTATTTCTAGCAAGAATTATCTGCGTACTGCATTCCCTAAAAATACTTCAGGTGTCTTTAAGAAACAGTGTCTCAGTACTTAGCTGCATGCATGCTGTTCAACATCAAAGCATCCTAAGATCAGTTTGATATAAGCTGCAAAACTTTGAAGGTGCCAATAGTTAATGTTAATAGTTAATAATATTAATAGTACATTGTTAATTTCTTCCTTTAAAATAGGAATAGAAGGCACATTATGAATAGAAAGCTACTTTTTTGTATATTTAAGGCAAGAAACACCTGCTATAAACTCTAGCTTGTTCTCTCCAGTTTGCTCTAATTGCCTTACTGTTGTGTTATTTTCTTGAAAACAAGTTGTGAATGATGTTCTGTTAGCAGTTAGTCAGAAACCTCCAGCACTTACCAGCTGACAAAGATGGTGAACCAGTTTGAGCATCTCTGCTGTAGCAGCTGGTATCTGGTCAGGCTAAGCTGGATATCTCAGTGGGGAGAACAGTCAATATTTACATTATTTTGTTCTTGGCTACAAAACCAGCACATAAGATGGCTCTCCTGTCTGTAAGTGTGGTTTGAGAAAGTAACTAATGCTTGCTCAAAAAGTCAGTAAAAGTCACCAAATGATAGAAATATTTTGGTGGTTTGCATTGTCCCAACAACTTACTAACACACTTTATGATGGTTTTTAATGGGTCACCCGTGTATATATGCACCGGATAAAACTTTTATATATTCTGGCAGTAAGTGAAGGTGTGATTGGGGAGAAGATTTCTAAAGAGTGTTGTATTAAATTCCTATTATCTGTTTATTTCATTGTGAAAGGACAAATTATATATTGTATGTGATTTGAGAAGCACTGAAAGAAAATAGTGGTAAGTCATGTCCATGGAGTTATTAATAGGTCATGAAAGTAAAAGTGTAACTAAATCTGTTATTCCAGTCTTCTTGTATAAACAAATAACCTCAGGTGACAACAAAAATCACTACAGATTTTAGTCATTTCTCACTAAAAAAGTAAACCAAAATTCTGAAACCACATGGGAAAAAATAAGTACACCCTATAATTTAGCAAAATGTAGAACCACCTTTATCAACAATAATGTGAAGTAAATGTTTTCTGTAGAAGTTTTTTAGTCTCTCGTATTGTTTTGGAGAAATTGTGGCCCACTCTTATTTACAACATTACCTCAGTTCATTGGTATTTGAGGGCATTTGTTTGTGCCCAGCTCTCTTAAGATTCCACCACAGAATTTTTGGGGTTGAGGTCTGGATTTTGACTTGGCCAGGGTTGCTACCACACTGTGGTATAATTATTGCAATCAACACAATAAATGTCAAACAGATAATATAAGGTGAATTTCTTTTTCATTTCAGAATGCTAATAACTCCTAACTGCACTTTTTCTAATTCCAGTTCCTCCATTTTCCTCTTCTACTATGGATGTTGCAGACGAACTGTGTGATGAGCTGTTCTGTTGGATTGATCAGCAGGAGCTTTGTGCTGATAATCTCATGGCTTTGGCCACTGAACTGGAGGGGATGAGGAAGGTGATGACTAAAGGCCAGTTGGTGGGAAACACAGCAATTGTGCTTGGGTCCGTTACCATAGTTGGAACAGGCATTGCAACATTTCTGACTGGAGGTCTGGCTGCACCCTTGCTGGTGAAGGCAGCAGTTTTCACAGCTGGAGCAGGTACTGCAACCAGTTTTACACTTTCGATTGTGGAGGAATGGAAATCCAGTAAAGCAATGAAATATTCAGAGAAGACAGCTGATCAAATCACAGAGATTCAGGACAATATTGAAAAGCTCCAGGAGAAACTGGAAAAGGAGTGTGAGCGTCAAGTCGTTAAAGTCTCATCCTCTGATGAAGTGCAGTGTGAAATCACAGCGAGAATCCTGAGAGCCATGGCCAAACGGAGTGGGAGGGATCTGTCCCTCAGTCACCTAAGACACCTCTTGAGGAGTGATGACATGCATACAGATTATAGATATCCGGAGTTTAATCCAAACAATGTCGTCAGTTGCGATGGCAATTTATTGCAAGCAATCCTTGCATTGTCCTTCAATGTGCTGAAAAAGAAAGCAGCGAAAAAAGGAGCAAAATATTCTACTCGACTTTTTGTGAAAGCCACTGCAGTTACTACAACGAAAAGTGTGTTAAAGGGAGCGGGCCAGGTATTTTTTCAAAGATATAACACACACACACACACACACACACACACACAGAAAGTTATTAATTATTATTATTTTAATAATTATAATAATGATTATATTATATTTATATTTATATATTACATTAAAAGTACACACACATACACACACTCCTCTGTATATAGAAATTAAACTTCTTTGCAGGTCACAGGAGGAGTCCTCGGGCTGGTGTTCACAGTTCCTGATCTGATTAATAACTGTGAAGAACTGATTAAAAGCAATCATCAGACTGAAGCTAGCAAACAACTGAAGACAAAAGCTAATGAAATCCGTGAGGCTGTGAATGACCTAAAGAAGCAACTGAAAGAATTAGAGTAAGTACATAAGTGTTTCCCCGAACATGTAATGTAAATGGTATATGTTAACAACATGAGTAATAGTGCTTACTATAGCACAATAATAATACAGTAGATCTGGTATGTATGACTCACTGCTGGATTTTATCCTATTTAAATTTATCTTTCAGAGAGATGCTCAATCAAATCCCTGAAATATAGAGACACACCGATTTGGCGTAGATGCTCGACTCTCAGATATACGCACAAAGCACCATTTGTATGGAGTATAAAATGACCCAAAAGCAAGATAAGAAGATAAAGAGTTTTATTCTCATATGCACAAAGGACACAGGTAAACACAGTTAAACAGAAATCAGATAACAATAAGAGCAAAAGAAGGCAGTGCAAAAGAAAGAGAGAGGATTATAGTGGGAACTGGTTTGAACATTGACAACAATGAGGAACTGGAGGAACAATTGGAACAACATAAACAATAACTCTTGTTTCTTTAAATCAAATTAAAACACCTTCAAGAAGGAAAAAAAAGTAAAATTATTTATATAAGCGCTGACATTATTTATATAATTATTATTTTATATAGAAATTATTTATATGAGCACTGGGTATGATGAGAAAATGAAATGACGGAAACTGTTGCTTGGTATGCTTAAGCTATGTGATTTAAAAAACATTAGAAATCCTACCACCTTGCTAGTCTACAATTTAATCAAACTAAAAGCTTTGCTACTTTTAGTAATACTAATAAAAGTAATATAATCATTGAGATTTACCATTATCACCCTAAAAGTAAAGCCTGTAAATGTGTTGGTTGCACTGAAAAGACCAGGCTTCATCAGAACATAAAATGTGCATGGTGCAGACTGGCTATCAATGATACCAAGTATTCACTGATGAGGAGAACAGGAGAGGCTTCATAGGCTCCGAGGTTTAGGAAGTCCACAGAAGATCACTCTGTCATTCAGGTCCAAGACCAAACACCTTCAAGGAAGAATGGAAATTAACATTAAGGAAAAGTTTAATATACTAAATCCCCAGGATCCATGAACTCTTGAACTCTCTCAATCTACTATTTTTTCATACTGCTAATTAATACCTAATTTTGAGTGCAGTCTTAATAATACACTGTAGCTTATTTTGTAAAACATCGAGAATATATATTATACACTGTATTAAGACTTGTTGTGGAACAGACAGTAAAGTGTGTGTGTGTGTGTGTGTGTGTGTGTGTGTGTGTGTGTGTGTGTGTGTGTGTGTGTGTGTGTGTCTTGGGGGGGGTTCTTTTTAGATAACAGTTATCCAATTTTAATCACTAAAGATTTCAATCTTTATGTAATCATGTATGCTATATAGACTAATCATTTTAGGCCACAAGGCATATAAAAAGAGGCAGTAGCTTCCTCAAATCTGTAAGGACAAGTGTTTTATTATACAATAAAAGTTCCTAACATTTAAGAGTATCCTTTTCTTCAGCATCAAATCTTATTTTTTTTTTTTTTTTTTTTTTTCCACATGTATAAATTACATGTCCACTCACTTTCACTTGTAGGAACTATTACCAAATTGTTAGTAGTGGTCACAGCTAGAATCAAATCAAACTACAACTGCTACAAACAGAATAATAGTTGAGTGAGATATACATACAATTAACTTTGAGGGAAAATAATATATTTGTGATTATAACTGGGTTTATTACTATTATCCCTCTGATTATATGGTTATAATGTTACATAATTATATACAAATAAAAATACAAAATGATATTGATTTTGTTATGAAAAGTTTAATGTAAAATTTTGAGTCAATAAATCAGACAATTAACATCACTGTCAGGCTGATGTAGAATAGAGACATGTAGGTTAACAGGCACTACATAGCAAGTTTAGATGTAATCTATACCCAGAAGGGATTTTAAATTCTTCAGATAGTGCAAAGTTGTTTAACAAACTTTGTCCAGATTATATAGCCAACTTCACCTCTTCTGGGTGTTTTTATTAATTGCTGTAGTCGTGACAGAGTAAATGTACAGTTAGAACCAAATGATGACTGGTAGTGGTGTAGATCCTGGCACTCAATGTTCATCTAATGAGCTGATTCAGACTGCTAAGAGTAATTAAAATCAGCATTGTCAAAATGGGTTTTTAAGAAGTTTCTTAAAGATGCTCTTGAAGTCTCCATGACATGTCTTGAGAGTCACGATATGATTTCGAATGTTCCATAATGCTGTTTATAGTTACACCATTATCATTATATATATTTTTACATTTGTATTTTGACACAGTGTTAAGGTAAACCTTTACTTTTTAGGAGTTGAGAGTTAATGCTGTAGAGAGGTAAGGCAGAGGGCAGTGGGAGTACAGTTGGACAGTCGCTCCTGAACAGGACTCTGGGTACTACAACTGGAAAATGTGTCCATGCTACATTATTATGGGATGGGACCTCGAGGAGAATCCAGGGAGGCATTACTATATGTTGTGAAAGTTCAGCCATTTTGCTTCTCAGATTTATTGTGAGAAATGTGTGCTTTCATTTGTTACTATAATGTGCTCAAGAAAAGAAAGGAAGAAAGAGAAAAACAATATGACAATATTGGCCTTGCAAGAAACACAGTGGCCCAATGAATCAAAGACTTGTCAACCAACCTAAAGCAACAAGTGTCAGGTAAACAATGGGCATTCAATTTTTCGATTCGATTCGATCAATCACATGTGATAAGAGCACTGATTCCAGAGCCAAGGCTCAACGTTAATGTAAATGATTAATTTGTTTTTGGTTAACATGTGCACACATAATATGCACACAATTTAAAAATATTTATATATATATATATATATATATATATATATGCTGTATATACACTGTGTGTATATATACACACAGTGGAAGTAAAAGTCTACACACCACTGTTAAAATGGCAGGTTTTTGTGATGTAAAAAAATTATCAATGGTGCCTGGCTAATAACCTGCCCTGAATGTCAGTAAGACCAAGGACATGGTGTTCTTCAGGAGACAGCAGGTAGGAAGCTACACCCTTCATAACATCTGGGCTCCTGTGGAAGAGCAGGCCAACTTCAAATACTTCAGTGTGCACATTACCAAAGAGCTCTGCTGGTCACTCCACTTCTGAAATACAATAAAGAAAGCAAGGTGACTGTTTTCTACCTCAGACAACTCTCAATTTCATGTCTCTGCCCACGTTCAAGACCTTCTGTATCGTTCATCCAAGGGCACAAGACCCCTTACAGGGTGACATCTTCAGTTGTCAAAATACTTCCCTCCCTGAAAGACACTGGGTCGAGTTTCAGGCCCAGATGTATGCGTGCACGCGCACACACACACACCACAGTTTATTCCACTTTTGCCTTATAATTCTTATTGTTTCTGATTACTTGTCGCATTCTTTTTTTATATAATTTTAACCATTATTCAATTCTTTTTTGATATTCTTTTATTGCATTTTTATCCTTTTTTTTTTTACTTACAAAGTATTCTTATTTATCGGACACTTGTATAGTCATGGTCTCAATCATTCAGCATTTGTGTTATACCCTGTAGCACTGTGTATGTGACAACTGAAACCTATACCATTTTTTAAATCAGCCTGCAGGAGCACACTGCTTTCTTTTTATTCCCAAATGACTCCCAATGAATACAAGTGATGTAAAACATAGCAGTGGTATTAAAATACAGTCATTCCATGCTTACTAGAATCAAGATTTAACAGAACACTGATTTGATTAAAGTGCTTCGATAAAAGAGCAGCTGCTGAATACGGATGAGAGAAGACACTTCAGAAATGATTTCACTAAGTATCACTTGGTTAATAACTGCTTATGCAAGGTTTTGTCCACGTTATCTTCTACATTGAAACACAGTCTCCTCTGTTTGTGCTGTTCCTCTCTGTTTAGAGCTGTTGATATTCTGGCGTCATTAATGCAAATCTGCCCCCTTGTGGACATGGGCTTCTTTTTTCTTCTTAGAGGTTTATTGGCAGTTGGCAGGCAGCGAATTGGTGCATTAACGACCCCAAGTGGTATCAGGTGTGGTTTATTATTAAAAAAATTTAGACTGAATCTTCTTTCTGCCTCCTATTTCTGACCATGCAGCACCATGCTCTAATGTTTCTTCTGTAGCATCATTGTCCTTTCCTCTCTTCTTGCCATTGCTTTTGTCACCTCTCCTTCAGTTTCTGCTTAATAATGCTTTTAATTCCAGTCTTTCTCAAGCTCACTGCTAAATCAGTGTGATTGCTTTTTGTGGCTTTCTTTGCAGCTTTATGTGCCATTTCATTTCCCTTAATACCAGTATGTGCTGGCACCCATAAAATTACTGTAAGGCTCATCAATTGAATTCTGTATAATGTTTGTTGTATTTCTAGCAAGAATGACTGGTCTGCTGTCTGAATGACTGTGCTGTAAACTGACTAACGAGGAGCGCGAGTCTGAACAAATGATTGCTTTCAATGGTCTTGTATCCTCTGTCCACTGCATTGCTAACAATTTTACAAGCATTTCTCCTGTGTAAACTGATAATCCCTCACGGATCCTTTTCCCTACTTTGAGAACAATAAATGCTTCCTTGGTGTTCTATTTTCAACATTATTTCTTTCCTCTTCTGACTTGTATTGATCTTCCTAGTAAAAAG